>PVKC010001242.1:0-52819 GCA_004027635.1 Crocidura indochinensis | reverse complement strand
TATATATATATATATATATATATATATATATCTTAGAGTTTTTTTCTTTTTCTTTTTGTCTTTCTTTTTTTTTTTAGGTTTTTGGTTTTTGGGCCATACTCAGTGGCGCTCAGAAGTTGCTCCTGGCTTAGGGGACCATATGGGAAACCGGGAGAATGAGCCGCGGTCCATCCTAGGCTAGCACAGGCAAGGCAGCTACCTTACCTCCAGCGCCACCGCCCGGCCCCTTTATTTAATTTTCTGACATACGTGAGACAAGCCTTTCTCAAAACATTCTCTCTGCTCTCTTATTTTGGTTTTTGTATTTTCTTCCTCTTGGACCAATCTCACCAGTCTCCTGTGCTCTCTGTTAGAGCTTGGCACTACATGTAGGTTTTGGTATGTACAGACTCTTCCTTCCCCTGTGTGTTTGCCCAGTCAGAGTGCCCACACTGCTAAGACATGTCATATTTGTTTGCTGGCGATGTGCAAATCTTTAGTCTGGCTCGAGCTTTTCTCAAGGTTTGCTCTGAAAACCTCATTTCTGTCATCAGCTCCCCTTCTTTGGACTTGACCTCTGAAAAAATAACGAATCCTTCATCCAGTCTCTTTTTCTTGGTCATCAAGACTTATAAATTCTTCCCTATAAAAATAAAGAGGTCTCCTTATTTATAGTACTCTTAATATTAATATTATATATATGTTTTATATATATATATATATATATATATATATATATATATATATATATATATATATATATATATATATATATAGTGCTACCGTACCACCACCAGGAACATCCAGTATCCCTCCGGGCTGCCCCTAATCCCTTCATCATTCTCACCACCTCTGACACCTCAGTTCTGTTGGCAGCCTCTCAGGGCCTGTTGCCACTGATTATTGTCTAGTCTCCCTACTTCCTTTCCACTTCGCATTTTCGTGAGCACATCTGTTATTTTGTCCTTCTGACTCACTTCGCTTAAACTGGTAGCTTCAGGTTTCATCCATGTTGCAGTGTAGTGCAGGAATGCCTCAGGATGAAGAGTATTTCTCTATTGTGTGTTCTTCCAAGATTATTTTTACCCACTCATTGGCCGTGGGCACTTTGGGCCAGGAAACTCAGAACTTTATGGTAAGCCAGCAGTTGGGTTGGCCAACTGTCGGACCCTCTGCCTCTCTATTACTCTACTGGAGCCTTTTTAAATCTCTCCATAAATTCAGACTTCTCACTTAGAGTTGTTTCTGGGTTTTTTGTTTGTTTGTTTTTTAAGAACTTGCTGGGGTCTGACTCTTGCTTATTCCCCCTTTAATCCCCTGACTCCTTGTTTTAGCAGCCTAACATACTTTCCACTTCCTTCCTGGGCATCTTAAGTACAGATCTCTCCACCTAAAACATGGTCTCCCACCCTTCCTTGTGATTAGCTCTTAGTCATTCTTCAGATAGCAGGTTAGATGTATGACAACTCCCTTATCCACACTGCCCTACCCTTCTAGATTCTGCTTCCCTCTGCATTCCCCTGGCATCCTTACCACGCTAGTCACCATACTTGACCCACAGAGTGTCCTTGTCAGTCTCTCCCACCCTAGATAGTAAGTGCCAAAGAGGGCTTTGGGTTCAATTTGTTTTACGTTGTCTACTGGGGATCTGTCAAAGCGCCTGGCATCTGGGAACGAGTTTGTAGATGGGTCATTCTTAAGAGGGGATGGGCACTCTCCAGAGAAATGGGCCTTCACATTACTTTCACATGCCTTCTTAGTCCATGTATTTTCCCATGACCTTAACCTAGCTAGAGAAATCACTGTGATTGTTGCTGTCACAGTCTCCATCCCCAAGTACACATGTGCAAGATAGACTTTCCCAGTACTGAATTTAGTGACACTATTGGACCTGTTAGATATTATTGTTAAATGCATTTCAGTACTACCCCTTCCTCATTTCCTAAATTGTGGTATGATTTAATTAAGTTATTAAAATGCTTCTTTTTTGTTTGATTTGCTTTTGCTTTTCGGTCCCACTTGGATGCTCCTGGCTCTGATTTCAGAAATTATTCCTGAGTAAACCTTGGTTACTCAGGAAAACACATGTGATGTCAAGAATTAAACCTGGGTAGGCCTCGTGAAAGGCAAGCCCCTTTCCTTCTATCCAGTGGTCCTCAAGCTAGTGCCTGCGGTTCACATATTTGTTCTTGTTTTGTTTCTTCTCTTCAAAATAAGATATATGCAATGTGCATAGAAATTTGTTCATAGTTTTTGTTTTTACTATAGTCTGGCCCTCCAACAGTCTGAGGGACAATGAACTAACCCTTGTTTAAAAAGTTTGAGGGCCACTATTAAGCCATTCCAACCCAATGTTACATTTTCTAATGAGACATTACTCTGTTGTTAACATTAGCATATTAATCTCTAATGTTTTAATTACAAAAACTCTATCTTTTCATTCACAGGCTGAATATAGGCTTTCTTACTTTCTTCAGTGGTGGATCCAAACTCCAGAAACACATAATACTAAAGCTGCTTTTGATAGAGATTTTTAAACTATATTTGCTATCTGTGAAGCTAACTGGATCACAGGGGGATCAGAGCTTCATTGCCCTTGGCCTCATTGCCGTCACCTTACCATCAGTTGAATCAGTGGGCTTAAGCAGAAAATATTCCGTTATGTTTATTCATAAACCCTTCTTAGCGATTCGGTATCTTCCTTTTGGATTTTTCAAATGAGACACCCTCTGAGTCACCTTACCAGTTCTGTCATCTTGGTTGTTGTCTTGTGTCTACAAGCTTTTAGCTCTAATGGTGCCCCCCTCTCTTGGACAACCACATGTGGGTTGTATTATTGTTGCCTTTGTTTACACTGACAAGTACCTTTGTCTCCCCTGGTCCATCCTGTCTTTCACTAAATAGCTTTCTGTATTCCCTAAGGCTTATCTTTTAAAAATAAAATGGTTTTATATCCCCTTAACTCTTTTCTTTCTCCCCTGCATCTTGCTCCTTGGAAGTAGAAGGTTGTCTATAGGCATTGTCTCTGCTCAGTCATTCCCCTTCTGCGCATTGTTTCTGAGGAAACTTTGTACCACACTGCTTTCTGATGATTCTTTTATCAAAGTTATCTGCTCCCATCTAAGGGAAAAAGCAATTGTTTTATTTTCTTTATTCATCATACTACTTAATGTTGTTTGCCACACCATCTTCTTAGAAACTTTCCTTTTCTCAGCCTCTATTATGTCTTGTAGGAACTAGCTGTTGTGCCTCTGGCCCTGGCCCCTGCTCATTACATCTTAGTTGCTTCTGGCTTCACTTGCCTTGTCTAATTATTGAATATTTCATTGTCCCACAACTCTTACCTGGGCCTCTCTCTCATCTGTTTACTCAGCTCTCCAAGAGTTCAGATTGGGCTTGGCTGTCCAGTATATTGATGGCTGGACTGGACCTCTCCTTTCCCCAAGTTCAAATGTGGCCAGCTGCACTTCCCTTCTCCATGTCTCCACTGTGTAGTGAGGATCTCAGGGTGAAATCGGGTCAATAGAACCATTGAATCTTGCCTTCCTCTTTCAAGTCCCAAACCTTACTCTTGGTCTTCTAACTGCTTGGGGAAAGAGCCGGGGTGAGAGGGAGCAGAGGAATCTAGATATTATCCTTTATTTTCCTTTTCATCTACATCTACTCCTTTTGATCTTTTTACAAGATATTGGGCAAATTCGGTTACTCTTCTCCCAACTCTACAAACTAATAGTTAAGCCACCATCATCTCTTGGACCTGTGCTATAATAGCCTCCTACTTGATCATTTTTTAATCCACTATTTAATGTTCACACAATTTAAAGGTATTTGTAGAAAGTGGATTAGTTACCACTATCTTGTTTTAAAACTTCGTGGTTGAGAAGTCATAGAGTGGGTAGAGCACTTACCTTACACACTGTCACCTGGGTTCTATCTCTGGTATCTTATATGGTCCCCTGAGACTGCCAAGAGTGATTCCTAAGTGCAAGCCTGTGGGAATTAATCCCTGAGGAAAAAAGCTATCCTTGGCAGTTTCTCTTCAAGGTATTTTGTCTATTGTTGCACTACCCTGGAAGTTTGCTGAATGTAGGAATCATTCAGACTGATCCAAACTGCAAAGGGATCCCTGGAAGTAACCTATATTCAGTTAAAACCTGTTAGGGAACAGACTTTTGTTGTAAAACTTTCAGTATATTTACACTGTGTATGATTGATTATATTAATAGATTGATTATATTAATTAATTAATATTTATTATAATAATAGCCTACTCAAATTAAGTTAAATGTTGTGTTTTAACTTCACTGTTGACGGTTATAGCTTGGTTTTTTATGATGTACAAATTTTATCTACTTTTTTGGTTCTAGGAAATGGTCACAAACTAGTTAGTGTCTCAAAAAGAATATTTCTGCTTCTCCCCACCAGGGGGTGGTGTACTATTCCAGGGAGTCTAGGTGCTATTAGGTGCTTTCTGTATTTGCTCATGTTAAGAAGTGAAAGGTAGGGCTCGGGAGATAGCATGGAGGTAAGGCGTTTGCCTTTCATGCAAAAGGTCATCGGTTCGAGTCCCGGTGCCCCATATGGTCCCCCGTGCCTGCCAGGAGCAATTTCTGAGCATGGAGCCAGGAGTAACCCCTGAGCGCTGCCGGGTGTGACCCAAAAACCAAAAAAAAAAAAAAAAAAAAGAAGTGAAAGGTAAATTTTAGAAAATTTTTTTAGATCATTTTAGAAAATGATCTCTGAACTTAGTAATCCTTAGAAAAATCTTAGAATCCTTAGTAAAGTGCCTTGTGTAAAATCCACATTGTGTAAATTAGCACTGTGTGTAGATTTGACTATTTGACGGATCATTCGTCTTAGAAGACTTAACTTGACAAGGCAAAAGCAGTAAAATTGTTGTTCATCCAACTCTTTCTTTCTTTTTTTTTTTATGGTTTTTGGGTCACAGCCGGCAGTGCTCAGGGGTTACTCCTGGCTCCATGCTCAGAAATTGCTCCTGGCAGGCACGGGGGACCATATGGGGAACGGGGATTCGAACCGATGACCTTTTGCATGAAAGGCAAATATCCAACTCTTTCTTAACTTTACAATTTTTAACTCTATGCAGTACCTATAAGAACCCCCTTCCCTTTTGGAGTTCTGTCATCTCATGCCATTCAGATTGTTACTTCTGAACCTTAAAAAGCAGGGCTTGGTCACAGAGAATGAGACCCACACACATGGGCTGTCAGAACTCTAGGTCAGAAGTCAGGCCGACTTTTCATTCTTCATAGTGTCATCCCAACAGGTGGGCTGTGGTTGGCAGAAATGCATGGAGGTCAGGGCCTGGTGTCGGAAGGGCCCTTCAAATATGCTCATTTTCTAGTAAACATTTTCCTATGCTGCCCTATTTCTAATACCTTAAATAGTCGTACTTTATTCTTGTCTGCTGCATTTTTGCAGCCAGTAAATTTTTGTTAACTCAGTTCTTTCCTGCTTATTCTTTCCTGGATGCACACTTACAAATTCTTTGCATTCTAATTCCTAAATGATTTTACCTAGGAAGCCTAACCTTGGGTTTTTTGTTGTTGTTGTTGTTGTTGTTAGGTGAATGAATTCCCACAGTACATTGTTAATCTGTTTCAACTAGACCTGTTTCTTCCATTAGAAATTAATTCTAAAAGTAAAACTTGAAAGATCATCCTGTCTCATTCACAGATTTTGTAATCTGTAAATCTTTTTATTAATTCAGGTATAGTAGGCATTTTTATTAAAGAATTTCTCAGAGCTTGTAATAGATCAATTTTTCATTGTACAAAAATTTCGTTGATTAAAGCTGCACTGATTGTAGAAGGTACATCAAATAATTATATCTTATGTATTTCTCCAGTATGAGAGGGAGAGAGCATTGTTAGATAAAGGTCAGGGAAATGTTAAATTCCAGTAGAATAGTAAAAAAAAAAAAAAAACTGATAATGTGATCATTAGCAGTCTGCTTTTGATGATACTGCAATCAAAAAATGAGTAGTTTGGAAATTAAAAATGTGTCATCCAGTGTTGAGTTTTTTACTTGAAGTATTCTTTAAAGCAGGGACATATTAGCCAGTTCAGAATTTAGCCGGTGACTTAAATTCTGTATATTTAGTATAGTGCATCTAAACACTTTTTTATATAGTTGTTAATGAAAATCTAAGCAATAATGAGTGACATTCTGAATAAAAGTGTTTTATTTTGAGTAGTGAAACTATTTACTGAAAATATTTTCTCTTCCTAGGTTTAAGTGGAAATCCTGCAGATATAGAAAGAAGACAAGCAGTGTTTGGAAAGAATTTTATACCTCCTAAAAAGCCAAAAACCTTTCTTCAGTTAGTATGGGAAGCATTGCAAGATGTCACTTTAATCATATTAGAAATTGCAGCCATAGTATCATTGGGCCTTTCTTTTTATCAACCTCCAGAAGGAGATAATGCACGTAAGTAAATTGGAATAGGGGAGCATTATGTGGAACATTAAATTTGGTGTATTTCCTTATAAATAACTAGTAGGCTCAAATTTATGAACTATTTTCTATATATAGGACACTATATCTTTGGTGCTTTAATCATTCTTTAAATATATTGTTGCAAGTAATTTTCACAATAACCTTATAAGATATGTCAACTCCATTTTAAAGCAAAACATCGGGTTTAAGAGCCTACCTATATATCTATATAGTTAGATACTATCCCCTATAGTATCTAACAAGGAGCTAAATTGTAGATATAATGGTCTGCGCCATCAGGATACTTTTCCAAGTTCTTGACAACACTAGTATAAAATCATTACAGTTTTTAATTTTGGGAACCAAATTTAGGAAATCAGTTATGAAAGCAAAGTTTTGTCCTTCCTCAGCTATGATTTTTATGGCTCTTATTTTGTGTTATATATAAACATTTCTAAAATACAACGTGTCTTCACCAATGGAAAGGTACATTATAGAAAGATAGATTGCTTTCATTTATAGGTGCAAATAGTTTGATTTTTCTGCCCCTTTGTTTGTATGACCTTCGTTTCTCTTTACAGTTTCTTTTATTTAAAAAGTTGTTTTGAATGGTAATTGGTACAAATCTAGCTTGGATTTTGATCACTGTGTTTAAGGAGCTATGGATTAAACCCAACTTATTTTAAATGGAAGGTGTTTCACCAAAGTATTTTTGTTAATAAAAGCTTGTTTTTATGCTGTTCAACTTCTATAGTATTTAATAAATATTTGCAGTTATAAAAATTGCACTACATAACCATTTTTAAATAATTCCTTTAGGGACTGGGGAATGTGGCTCAGTAGAAAAACAAATTCTTCATATTTAGGAACTCTGGCTTCTGTCCTTGATTTTAAAAACTAAAGTGGGCCAGGGCAATAGCACAGCCAGTGGAGCATTTACTTTACACCTGGCCAATCCTGGTTCAATCCCTGGCATCCTGTAGGTCCTTCAAGTCTATCAGGAGTGATTCCTGTGTACAGAGCCAAGCATATAACCCAACTGTTTTTGGGTGGGGCACAAAAGAAATGGAAAAAAAGATTGAGACAAATCTAGATTTGGAGGAATCTGGCAACATTTTTTTCTACAAATATTGATATTATTGTAAACCACAGTTCCTAGCTAGAAAAAATATCTAGAAGTTGTTAATAAGATGTATAAAGATATTTTTGCTCCCCAGTGAAAAAATTATACTAAATTTATAAGCATTATGTATCTTCAGAATATACTTTTATGTTTAAAAGTAGTATTCTGCTTTACTATGAAAATATTATGGTTTTATAACTATAAATCAATAGTTACTGCTAAATCTACCTAAGAGTCAAATATTAGATGAGATGAGAGTGAGGTAGAGGTTAAGGCACTTGCTTTTATTTTTGGCAAAACAACTGTTCAATGAACTTTTTTTAACTTAATACAGGTTAATAATTATTGATTGCAACATTTATGTAATCATGGTGCTTAAATAAAGATATTATAAAAAGAAAGGATAGACACATAAAATTTTAGGAAGGTGGACTACATTGTGCACCAGGGACCATTTTTATATCTTTGGATAGGAAATTAGGAGAGGAAGTCACATAAGAAAACATAAGTGCCATAAAAGGCACTTGATTTGCATGCAGCCAGTCCTGGTTGGATTCTGGCCCCACAAATCCCTTCCCTCCCCCACAGCACCTTCAAGGGGTGATTCCTGAGTAAGCAAGAAGGAAGGCTTAGACACTGCCAACTGGGCCAGAGAAACAAACCAAAATTATCAAGCATGAAACCTAGAGCCCCACATGTAAGCCAGAGCTTACATGTATTTGATTATAGTTCTTTAGTTACTTGGCTTCCCCCTTGAAAATCCTCTGAAAATTTATTATTATCAGTTCTTTTAAATGAATCCATTTCTTAGAAGTATTTTACTGCTACTTATTTCAAAATCATTCTAATTTAACCTCTACATATGTATTGGAATTACATATGAAATGAAATAGTCCATATTTATTTATTTGAAATATTTGCCTTTTAGTTTTAAATTACATTTTAATTTAAAACTGAGAATTCAGGCCAAGGATGTAGGTCAGCGATAGAGAGTAATTGCCTTATGTTTTTGAAACCTGAATTTGATGCTCATACTGCAAAATGAAAAAATTGGAAAAGTCTATAATGAACTTAGAATGCCTTCTCTTTTTACCTCTGAAATGATCTTTAAATTGTATTGGTTGTTGACCATATCAGGAGAAATTCTGAGCACTTTTTTTTTGTTGTTGTTATTTAGACACACCTGGCCTTGCTTGGGTTACTCTTGGCTCTGCACACAGAAATCACTCCTGGGGGCTAGGGGACCATATGGGATGCCAGGGATTGAATCCCAGTCAGCCATGTGCAAGGGAAACAACCTATCTGCTGTGCTATGGCTCTGGCCTCTTTGAGCACTTTTATTTCAAAATGATGTATTTATGAATTCAATAATTATAACCCCAAATATTTTTAACCATTATTCAACTATCAAAGTTAGAATAATAGGCTATATTATAATATATTTTATATACAGCCAGACACTTTGTAGTAACATGATTGTAATACAAAACAATATTTTCTCATTTTAATTTAACTTCATTTGGATTTGACTTATTTCAGAAGTTGATCATATCTAGTAGCTGTAAAAAAAAATCTCATTATGTAAATCCAAGTGGACAAAGTATGCCCATTAAAACCATATGGCATATTTTCACTCTCCATCAATTGTATAAAAGTTTGTGTTGAAATATGACTGATAAATTCCACTCTCTGATATCAGTCTGTTATTCTGGCACAGTTATAAAATACTGCATTTTCATATATCTAACAAGTAAAAACAAGCTCCACTGAAAACATATTTGAAAGGCAGTATTGTTTCTTTACCTCCATGTTGAACAGAAAGGTGGGTGATAAGGAATTTTAACTTGCATCTAGTCAGATTTCAGAGACCTGGACTCCAATACCCTAGGCCCAAAGAGCTCTGAAGAGAAAGCTATGCTCGTGTGTATTCTGCGTTTTTTAGTTTTGGGGGGAGTTTGTTTAGTTTTTTGGTTGTTTTGAGTTTGGTTTGGTTTTTGTGTTGATAGGGAGTGCTGCTTCTTTCCTTTAGCTCTCAGATTTCAGCTCAATTTTCTGATAAATTTTTTTGTGGGGGGGGGGGCACACCTGGCAGTGCTCAGGGGTTACTCCTGGCTCTGTGCTCAGAATTTACTCCTGGCAGGCTCGGGGGACCATATGGGACTCAAACCCAGTTCCGGTCTGTTCCAGGTCGGCCACATTCAAGGCAAATGTCCTACCACTGTGCTATCGCTCTGGTTCTCTGATAAATAATTTTACATTGGTTTGCAGTAGAACGTACCCTGTAATGTGAAAATAAAAATACCCAGTGTTGGTATACCTCCACTTTTGTGGAAACATGGCTACAATATTAAACTTAGAAATAAAGCTCTCCAGGGGTCCGGGAGATAGCATGGAGGTAAGGCGTTTGCCTTTCATGCAAAAAGGTCACCGGTTTGAATCCCGGTGCCCCATATGGTCCCCCGTGCCTGCCAGGAGCAATTTCTGAGCATGGAGCCAGGAGTAACCCCTGAGCACTGCCGGGAGTGACCCAAAAACCAAAAAAAAAAATAAAGCTCTCCAAACAAACTGAAGATGGCAAAATTATCCATTGAGCTTACCAGTTCCCCATTCAAATAAACAAGTAACTTGAAATTAAGTAAGCTTACTTACTTATATTACAGATATATTATTTTCTCTCTTGTTTTATTATATATATTTCAAAATGCTGGCCATGACTCATTTGATTTTAGACTCAAATAAATTATAGCCCAAGGTCCAAAAAGCACTATTTAATTCTTTATTCATCTTATTGATATTATAGTTCTGAATTTGAGGGTTTTCTCTCTTATCTCCTAACTTTTTTTCTTGACTTTCTGCTATAGAACCTTTGTACTGACTTTAATCTGCTTGTCAAAGCATCCCTTAAACCTATATGAAAAAGTTGTTACCCTTTTATAATTTGCCACCTAGTTCCAATGTTTTGGATACCCTCAGAAGGGTATCTGTTCACTCAAATAGAACCTTCTTTCTTCATTTGCTTCACCATGTCTTATTTTCTTCCTGGCACTTGAATATAAAAATAATTGTGTTACTGTCTGGATTCTTTGTGTATCTTCCTATATGTCTTAATCACACATTTATCTCTATGTAACTCTTAAAAATGGCATAATGGCATCTGGCACCCATAGTGAGGTGCCTTGATAGTTGAATAAATGAGCAGCACTTTGTTTAGCTTTCCATTTATAAAAGCCAAGTATTGATCATGCTGCTGTAAATCAAATACATGTATGTGAGCATGACTTTTGAATTACACATACTCACCTTTGAAGACATGGGGATATCTCTGTCCCTACTTGACAGGCCTTCTCTCACTCCAGGGTACATGAGGTTATCCTAATTTTACCAATAAAGAAGCTGAGTCTCAAAATAATTATAATCATGATAATAATAGTAAAACAGGTAACATCACCTAGGGTGAAGATTTAATCTTACTCATGTCCTTAATCTTACTAGTGTTCCATACTGCCACCTTATTTTGAGACTTAATTCCTCAGAGAAAGGGGAATTCGATAGTCATACAGTGTGTAAGCATATGTGTGTTTGTTGAATAGGTGAAATAGATAACTCTAAGTAAAAGTAATAAACTGTACATTTATCATAATTCTTACCTGTCTGTTACAGTCAATTTATGATCTTGTAAGTCTATATGTTTTTGGTTTTTTTTTTTTTCTCCGAATAGTTTGTGGGGAAGTTTCTGTGGGAGAGGAAGAAGGTGAAGGTGAAACGGGTTGGATCGAAGGTGCTGCAATCCTCCTGTCTGTGGTGTGTGTGGTGCTGGTAACAGCCTTCAATGACTGGAGTAAAGAAAAGCAGTTCCGGGGTTTGCAGAGTCGGATTGAGCAAGAGCAGAAGTTCACTGTCATCAGGGGTGGCCAAGTTATCCAAATACCTGTGGCCGACATCACTGTTGGTGATATCGCGCAAGTGAAATATGGTGAGAGTCGGGAGAAGGGGATGTTTTCTTCCACCCGAGGTGGAGTGGTTCTTTCTTCTGTTGTGTTGATGGTTTCTGTTGCCCTCTCTCTGTTTTAGGCGATCTTCTTCCAGCTGATGGCATCCTGATTCAAGGCAACGATCTGAAAATTGATGAGAGCTCATTGACTGGTGAATCTGATCACGTTAAGAAGTCTTTAGATAAAGATCCCTTACTTTTGTCAGGTACGACTTTCCTAAAGAACCGTGAATGCTCTCCTCCTTTGCCATTGCTATAAGATACAGTTTTGCTAAGAGCCAGAGGTATCAGGAATATTGTACATATGTTAGCTTTTGCCTCAGTAATCCTTAAAAGGGCTTGTTATTGATGTTCTTCGGCTGGGACTCTAGAGTCGAGTTTGTTTTTTAGTTTGTTTGTTTTGGGGTCATACCCAGCAATTACTCGGGTTACTCCTAGCTCTGCTCAGAAATCGCTCTTGGCAGGTTCAGGGACAGGATGGGATGCCAGGGATCCAACCCAGGTCAACAAATGCCCTACTCGCTGTGCTATTGTTCTGGCCCCAAGAGAGTCACTTTTTTTTAAAGTAAGCACCTAACTTCATAAAAGTCAAGAGACTTAGAAGTTTTGTATAGTTAATGTTATATAATAGTAAAATAGAAAACCTGGTAAATAAAAATATTTATATGGTAAAATACTAGAAAGAGAATATCTTTTGATTTATTTATTTTAACCACATGTAGTCTTAAAGCCTCTTGAAGTGTGTACTATTATAGAAGAACTTTTTTTTTTTTTTTTGGTTTTTGGGTCACACCCGGCAGTGCTCAGGGGTTACTCCTGGCTCCATGCTCAGAAATTGCTCCTGGCAGGCACAGGGGACCATATGGGGCACCGGGATTCGAACCGATGACCTTTTTGCATGAAAGGCAAACGCCTTACCTCCATGCTATCTCCCGGGTCCCAGAAGAAATTTTTTTAATGAATCGTTGAGCTAAAACTTTACAAATTTCAGGGGCCGGGCAGTGGCGCTGGAGGGTAAGGTGCCTGCGCTAACCTAGGACAGACTGCGGTTCGATCCCCCCGGTTCCCCATATGGTCCCCCGTGCCTGCCAGGAGCGACTTCTGAGCGCATAGCCAGGAGTAACCCCTGAGCGTCACCGTGTATGGCCCAAAAACAAACAAAAATAAAACTTTACAAAGTTCTGATGAGGGTTAAGGAATATAGTGTTCTAGCACTAGTCCCTTCACCAATGTCCCCAGTGTCCCTGCCACTATGTTGAGCACTTTTTTCCTCCACTATCATCTTCCTATTTTCTTCCCTGATCCCACCCTAGGGGTGAGCTTCTTGCTCACAGGTTTCATGGTCTTTGTTTCAACTGATGAGTATTTGTTGTTCCATTATTGTGTTTTTTTGGGGAAGAGGACATACAAAGCAGTGCTCGGGTTACTCCTCTGTCTCTGTCTCTGCACTCAGAAATCGCTC
The DNA here is from genome assembly GCA_004027635.1 of Crocidura indochinensis. Classification (NCBI taxonomy): domain Eukaryota; kingdom Metazoa; phylum Chordata; class Mammalia; order Eulipotyphla; family Soricidae; genus Crocidura; species Crocidura indochinensis. The sequence goes on along the minus strand of PVKC010001242.1, from coordinate 39,804 downwards.
CTGGCAGGGTTGGGGGACAACATGATTGCTGGAATCAAACCTAGGTTTGCCACATGCTGGGTAAATGCCCTACCTGGTGTGTGATTGTTCTGCACGCATCCCCCCCCCCCCATTGCTGTGTTTTTTAATATTCCACATATGACAGATCATTCTGTGTGTGTCCCTCTCCTTCTAACTTCACTCATCATAATACTCCCAGACTTGTCCACATAATACCAGATGACATGACTTCTGGCTGAGTAGTAGTCCATCATATAGATGTGCCACTGCTTCTTTATTCACTTGTTTGTTACTGAGTTGTTTCCTGATTCTGTCTATTGTGGTGCATAGTACTACAATGAAAACAGGAGTGCAGATGTCTTTTTAGGGACCTTGAGGGATATGCCAAGGATGAGAATTGCTAGGTCATTTGGAAGCTCAGTTTCTAGGGTTATTTTTGAGGAATGTATATTGTATCCCAAAAGACTGAGCCAGTTGAAACTCAGCAGCAGTGAATAAAGTCTCATTTCCCCACATCACCGAGCATGGTTGTTTTTATTTTTAATAGGGTAAGGGATATCTCATTGCTATTTTGATTGTACCTTCCTGATAATTAATAATGCAGGGCATTTGTTCACATGCCTTTTGACTATTATATTAAAAATTTATCTAAATTCCAAAAACCACCAAAAACTGTATCTAAAGCAAAGTAGTTAATTTTTATAATGATCTTTAATATAAAGTATTGTTAAGAACTAATTTTTAAAAACTTTAAAATTAACCTATTTCTTTTTTTTGTTTGTTTTTTGGGCCACACCCAGTGACGCTCAGGGGTTACTTCTGGCTATGCGCTCTGAATTCGCTCCTGGCAGGCATGGGGGACAATATGGGGAACCGGGGGATCGAACCGCAGTCTGTCCTAGGTTAGCGCAGGCACCTTACCTCCAGCGCCACCGCCCAGCCCCCCAAAAATTAACCTATTTCACTTCCTTCATTTAACTACTGAGTTATGCATGAGCTATGAATGATTTCTCTAGAATTATATGACTAATCAACATCTTATGTAGGAGTAACATATCTTCTAGGTAGAACTCAGTTTACATGTGATGAAGACAGAAAAAATTTAGACTTTTTCCACTCTGGAGAATCCTGTGTTCATTCTGAACACATATTTCTTTTTCTCCTCATACTTCTCTAAGTGAATTTATTTCAATAAATACTATTTTCCATCACTTAAAGAAATGTGTTCCTTTCTGCATAAACACACTAAAATGGGGAAATTCTATGAATAGAAACAAGTTCTTATCTAATAGGAACCAGGACCCATAAATTTTAGAATACTAGGGCACCTTCTACCCTGAACATTTGTCATAAGGACTAGACCTCATGTGATCAGACATCAAACATCCACCCTGAACCCTGAGTCCCAACCTTAGAACTGGCACAGATCCCTACAGCAGCACCAGGAATCAAACTCCTCGTTGGGGGGGGGGGGGGGGGTTTGATACTGCTCCAGCACTAACTTGCACCAGGGTAGGTTCATATGACACCCTGGTGATGAGGAAACAGCAACAACTTGATCTAAGGGCAGGCTATCCTACCTCATTACCTAATGGCTAGATGAAATTAGAAGATATTTGGTCCTAGGATCTGTGCAAAAACTAAGATCACTGATTACAGAAGACTGATTACTGAGCAGAACTTTTCCTGGGACCATAAAGAAAGACTCTATCCTAGACATTGTTCTAGGATCTGTCCAAAAGCCAAGATCTCTAATTACAGAGGACAGACTTTGACAATCACAACTGAGCAGAACATTTCCTGGCACCATAAAGAAAGACCTTGGGGTTTGGCAGTGAACATGCCCAGAGCATGTAGTCATTCTCATGACAGTGTGCTTCAAGGGTGGAGACACCCTATATGTCTGATGCCAGGGGAATTTTTCTAATTTCCCCAATACTTAAAAAAAAAAAAAAGAAAAAAGAAAGAAAAGAAAAGAAAAATAAAACCCTGCCACATCAATCCCCCATTTTCTTTTTTTCTTTTAAGTTTATATTTGTAGCTTTTAGGCAGGGGCTACTAACCATAGAACATGAATCATCTTGTTCTGCCTCATATTTTTATGGCTTTCTACAAATTGAAAGGGGGAAAGTGGATGGTACCAGGGGCAAAGTGGTCTCATAAGCATCGAGTGGAAATAAAAAATGATCAGACCAAATACCCAACTCAAAGTCAACGACATAGAATCAAGAGACCCGAACTATGACAAGCTATACACCAAAAGGACTTGTTACACTAGCAGTCCAGGGGGCTCTGCATGTGGGTATGTGATGCATGCTGGGAACAGTGGCAGAGGGAGGTGTACATTGATAGTGGGGATTGCCCTAATTCATTCTGAGTATGTACCTTAAATGTAATTGTAAAAGACTCGTAATTCAAATTGGTCTCAATAAAAATCATTTTAAAAAGAAAGGAAAATGGAGAAACGCCGGACATTCTGAGACTAGAGCAGGAAAGGGTTTGTATTGGTAAAGCTGCTGTTTGCCAAATGTAAGATGGGTCTTGGTTTGGAAAGTTCTTATTTAGCCTGGCTAATACCATGACCTAAAGGTGATTGGAAAGAAAGGGGAAGAAATACAGGAGAAATTGCAAGGTATCTTCTAAACTACTTACTTAGAGGACTCCAGAGTACAACAGCTAGGTTCCAAAAGCATTGTTATTTTTTGAGTGTTCCTGGCATGATGTGTTCAGGGGATCGTGTGGTATTGAAGATTAAGTTTGGGGCCCCTACCTGTAGAGCATGATTTCTAGTCCGTTGAGCCATTTCTCTTGTTCAGTTCTGTAACTTTGGATTCTGTTTCCACTCTTACTTTTCTAATAATATTGCTCCTATAGAATTGCCTATAAGACATTGTTTTTAATAGGTCAGATTCAATTTTGCTAGGATTTAGAGGAAGAAAAATGTTGCCTGTTCGTCTTGTGGGAAATTAGCAGATATTAATAGAAGGTTAATATTTTATACCTTGTAAGGAGATTACCTGCTAATCTGTTTAATAACTTAACAGCTGTACTTTTTTGGCTCTTCTCTGAGAACTTTGCCTTTCATTGGTTGAACATGATTTAGCTGAAACCAAAGTCAGGGCCATAAAAAGGCTCAGTTAAGTTAGAGTCAGCCTGATAACACATATCTTTTACTGTTTCTTTGTTCACATTTGCAGACATATGAGGCCAGGGAAGTATGACAGGAGTTATGGTGTTTGTCTTACATGCAGCCAACCCCAGTTAGACTCGCTAACATCACATATGGCCCTTGTGCACAGTCCTAAATGGTGCCAGGTACAGTTCAGAAAGGAAAAAAAAAAAAAAAACAAGAACAGGCTTTGCAAATAGTGCTAATTGGTATACTGTAAAAACATTCCAACACTAAAACTCATAGGAACTGCATATTTACACATTTCTAAGTACCATTGTGAAAAGGGAAAAATTACAGTTGTAGATTTGCATTTCTTATTACAAGACTTGTGATGTTGGGGCTGGAGAGATACTGCACAATGGTAGGGCATTTGCCTTACATGCAGCCAATTCGAGACGATGGAGGTTCAAATCCCGGCATCCCCCGTACAATTTCTGAACACAGAGCCAGGAGAACCCCTGAGCACCGCTGGGTGTGACCACGCCCAAAAAAAAAAAAAAGACTTAGGAGGTATATTTCTATAGTTTTATACCCCAAGAACATTCACACTTTTTTTTATTTAATTGGTATATTTATAATTCATTCTTACTGTCAGAAACATAATTACAAGGTACTTAAATAAAATACATACTTGGTTTATTTATTTTCTTGCATTATTTCTAAGAAATAAACCAATGTTGACCAAATGTTGTCTATACTCTTTACAAAGGATAAGAGATGTAAATAGTCATATTTTCCCATCACAGACTAACTGAGCCACTATATTTGGAGAATTTGGCCATAGTATTTTGTGTTTTGTGTGGAGACACACCTTTCAGTGCCCAAGGTGACTCTGGTGCAGGCATTCAACCCCAGCTGACATTTTTGAACCTTCACCCTAAACCCTCCTTTGGCCTTTTTGCCATTTATATTTGATGGACTTCTCTGCACACTTACTTGTTAACATTGTGCACAGTTAGCTTATTTACAAGGTAACTTTGCAAGTTGAAGTACTTCAACTAAAATTTTCCCTTTTTAACGTTTAAACAAACTCAGGTTCCTTACCCACCAAATATACTAGTTGTCATGAAAGCCTGGTATTTTCCCATGTGTACGGAGAGACTGAAATAACTTTGTAGAGGCCCTTATCACAATATGGGTCGGAATTGAGTTTGTTGTTTTTGGGGGTTTTCTTTTTCTTTTCTTTTTGCATTTATTTCTCTATTCTAAAAAATGTTCTAAAAACACAAAATGCATTTATTTTTAAACTTATTTTCATGATACCATCACTCACTACTGTTCTTGACTTTTTAAATTTATAGTCTTTTTATTTAAGCGCTTTATTCAATTAGATTAGCAGTAGGGAAATGACCCAGAAGAAAAGCTGTTAATTTTGCCTGAGCACATTAACTACCTCCCTGTGGTACGGAACATTAAAAATAAAAATTAAAATCTGACAAAAGCCAAAATTGTTCAAAGGAACATACCGTCTTTTACACATAGTTCTTACTCATTATTATTACAGTTCCGCACTCTGAATTACTCTTCTTGTTTTCCTGCCATTTTCTCTTGCAAAAGAAGCAAGTGACTAGCAAACTATTCAGAATATAGATTTTTGAAGCAAGAAAATGACTATTCCATAATAGACTGTTGGAAATTGCTAGGAGTTAAGGAAGAGCAGAAGCCTGCCTAGTGATCCCCATCTTCTATGCTATTTTGATGCATTAGATTCTATTGGTTCTGCCAGTGTTCATTCTACTGGGATTTGTGAACTGGGACATCAAGTGTTAGAACCATGAAGACCTTGATTTGCTTATTGAATATTTTAAATGAGTTACATTTTGAAAACAACAAAGGATTGAAAAGATATTAAGATGGAGGGGCCTTTTTAATGAATGAAAGAAGATGCAGAGCTGTGGATCCTCTGGTCATAAACTTGAAGAGCCTGTAAGAACTGCAGTCAATGATAAGGAGAATATGGTGTTTTGCCCTGCGGCTGCACTATCGTGACTTTGCTTGATGATTAATAATTGAAAAATCTTGAGCACATTTCTCGAAGAAATAATATCTTCTTTCTGTGAGCACTTGTTGTGAAGGTTGGAGATAGAATCCAGTCTTTCTTTCCTTGCTATGCTCACAGCTTTCTGTAATGCCATTTTAAATTATAGTGGTACCTGAAAAGTTTCAAAAATTGGTCTCAAGATAAAGATGTGGACTTGGTAGATCAAGTCAGGCCGAGTCTGGGGCCGGGCGGTGGCGCTGGAGGTAAGGTGTCTGCCTTGCCTGCGCTAGCCTAGGACGGACCACGGTTCAATCCCCCGGTTTCCCATATGGTCCCCCAAGTCAGGAGCGACTTCTGAGCACATAGCCAGGAGTAACCCCTGAGCGTCACTGGGTGTGGCCCCAAAACCAAAAAAAAATAAAAAAATAAAATAAAATAAAAAGTCAGGCCGAGTCATTTTGATCCATATCTTAGCATAAAGCCTCATTTCAGAAAGGTTAGAACTCATTTGAAGGTATTCACCATCACATAAAAGATAAACCAGCATAGAAGCGATTGTCATAGTATAGACAGCAGGAATAAAAATATATATTAGGATGGACAAAGTGTTTCATTTGGTTATACAATTTTACTTTGCTAAATAAGCAACGTATTTCTCAAAGGAACTGGCAACACCAAAAATAAAAATGCTGGTGATACAAGTTCATGAATTGTAATTGAATCCCTACACAATTCTAGATAGTAAAGTACGTAAGTAGGTTTGTTTGAATCTGTTTTATGAAGTATCAGTTACTGTTGTTCTCACTGTATAAATGAGAAACTGGGATGTGACAGTATACTCAATGTCAGCATAATAAGTACACTTTGAACAGATATGAAAAGTGAAACATGAACTCCACAATAATTGGGTTCTCCTTCACTGTTAACTGTATTATGTATTAAAGATGCTCACAGTAATGCTACTAATATTTGAAATTAGGGTGGTGGAAGGGAAACATTTTTTAAATTATTTTTCTGTTGTAGGTACTCATGTAATGGAAGGCTCTGGGAGAATGGTAGTTACTGCCGTGGGCGTAAATTCTCAAACTGGAATTATCTTTACCTTACTTGGAGCTGGAGGTGAAGAAGAGGAGAAAAAAGAGGAGAAGAAAAAGGAAAAGAAAAGTAAGAATGATGATGTGCTAATAATTTGCTGTTTAAAAATAGAACATCTATAGCTATATTGTAACCAGATTTGAGCATCATCTCCTTGAGCGTGTATTGGTGTTTTTCTATTAACTGCCTCATTTTAATCAGGACATAACATTTTAATCTCATTGGCCTTTAATTCTGTTACATTTTGTACTCTTTGCATTTCCCACTCTGTTCTTACATAATTGTCTTCAGGAACATTAAGACCAGGATTTTGCTTTCCACACTGTGTTGTTATATACAACCTATAATTAGATGCCAAGATGTATTTTGTTTTGACTTACTGTATTTGCTGTCACATTGATCCTGTTGTCATTCTACATGCTGTATCATTAGCAAATATGATAAGCGTAGTTAATATACAAAGATATTGCACAAAACTCTTGGGAAACCATGCAAATTTACTTCTTGCCATGAGTGTGGGTTAAGTCATTTTTGAAAACATTCCTCTCCCAGAGCACTGGAGAGATAACACTCTGGGTAGGGCATTTGCCTTGTGTGCGACTCTAGTTCTCCCAGGTTCAATATGCTCCCTTGAGCCTGCCAGGAGTGAGTCCTGAGTACAGAGCCAGGAATGAATTCTAAGCACGATCAGGTGAGACCCCCCCCCCCCCCCAAAAAAAGAGAAGAGAAGATGACCTTTCTTCTGACCAAAGAACTAGAGAGATAGTACCTTAGGTAAGGTGCTTGCCTTGTTTGCACCCAGCCAAGATTCAATCTTACAACAAATATGGGCCCCTGAGAAGATCCAGTAATAAACCCTGAACAACGCTGGGTGTGATCCAGACAACAAATAAAAACCCTCCTCCCTCTGTGCCTTCATGACTGCTATTCTGACATTTCCTCCCATTCAGATCTTCTCTCCATGTTTTCCTTTTAATTTTAATTAATGTCATTTCTTTCACACAAGTACTTTGACATCATCTCAGGCTATTGCCCTGGTAAAACACTTGTTTGCTGTAACTGTGGCAGTGTTTGGAATGTTTCGGTATTTTTTACTACTGTTGGATTTTTTTTTTTTTTTTGGTTTTTTTGGGCCACACCCAGTGACGCTCAGGGGTTACTGCTGGCTATGCGCTCAGAAGTCGCTCCTGGCAGGCACGGGGGACCATATGGGAACCGGGGAATCGAACCGTGGTTTGTCCTCGGCAAGGCAGCAGGCACCTTACCTCCTACTGTTGGATTTTTATCTTTTGCTTGCCCCTCAAATGTGGTAGTGTTCTGACTGCAAGTGAGTATAGCAAGCCCCACGTTGTAGGTCATCCCTTTAGCTCATGCCTCCCAGCAGGCCTCCATTTGTTCCTTGGATTGCCTTTTGTTCCTTTCTCACCCCTGCTTACATCTCTGCATTCTGTGCTCAGGTTTCACTCCTAGTGGAGCTCGGGGGCCGCATGTGATGCCACAGAGCTTGCATGGCAAGTGCCTTCCGGACTTCGTGTATTTTCTCTTAACCTTCCTTGAGTTACTTAAGCCTGGAAAACAATTTGAAAACAAAATTTATATATTTGTAGTTAAAATTGCATATATATACATACATACATATTCATGATTTTATGTAGATTTATATTAGTTACTTACATATTTGGAAACATAATTTACTGTTTTACATGCATATTATTAATCATATGACATATTAAAGATAATTACTCTTTCATCGTGGTGAGTAAATTGAGGCTTATAAAGGTTACCTAATTTGCTCCAGGTCAAAGATCTAGTAAGAAATACATTGTTAAATCTTTTTCTAGAGTTTGAGTCTCTAGTCTGTCCATATACTGTGCTGTGTCCTAATTTATAGGATTAAAGCTAAAAGGGACTCTATTTTTTGTTTGTTTGGGGGTTTGGGGCCACACCTGGCAGTGCTCAGGGTTATTCCTGACTCTGCTCAGAAATTACTTCTGCAGGGTCAGGAGACCAGATGGGATGCCGGGAATCGAACCTAGGATCATCGTGGGTCTGCCATGTGCAAGGCAAATACCCTACGGCTGTGCTATCTCTCCGACCTGGACTCTTTTTTATTTTTTTTTTTAAGGAGACAACTTGGTTTTTGACCCCACAGTGTCTTTTTCCAGTAAGTATCATTGTCTTGAGATTTTTGAACAAGAGCAGGACTATTCCTGGAATTACTATCTTCTTCATTGTGAGCTGCCTTTGATTCTGGTTTGTGTTTTTAGAGCAGTGCACCATTTTTCCATTTGCATTTCCAACCCTTCTCCTATTCCCTTGAATGTTTTGGCAGTAACTCCTAAGCAGTCAGGAATCTGTCTCAATTCCCTTAGTCTGTTCTTTCTCCAAACTCAGTGAAAATGTCAAGGTATTCTCTTACTATCTCTTTATCGGTCTCAAGTGTTCCTTCTGGACACAGTGGTGTTCCATGTTTCCAGTCTAAAGATCATTTTCCTTGATAGAGGAGTTGGAAGAAAAAAATGGGACAAATGGTTCTGCTTCCTCTTCATCATTTTAAATAGTATGTTGTCCATTCCCAACAATAGACCCATTCTCTCCCTGATACTTAATTGCTTAAAACTTTCAGGACTTTGTTTTCTTCAAATTAAGCATTTGGGGGAACTAATGAAAATGTGAGTTAAGTACTGGTTTCTGCTGTTGTTACTGACCTGCATCCCGTCTTTAATTTAAATACTGAACAGTTTTTGTCCTTATCTAAGTGCACCTGGGTTCTTGTTTTCTCTGACATTTCTTTGCCCTTTTATAATTTCTTGGGATTACGCATACTTAACTTGATAATTCTTTTATACTATATGTAAGTTTTATTATAGCATATAAGAAAGTAAAGAAATTATGAAGAAATTAAGCCAGTATAAATTTCCAAATTATTTTTTAATTTTTTCTCCATGGGAGTGACCATCTAGTTTTTGCCTAATCTATACAAATACACATCATTCTGTAACATCTCTCTTATGGGCATGTGAACTGCCTTTGCATAATTTAGTATGGCTGTATTCATTTCTTTTGGAAAGCTTTCATTCCCATTTTGTTCCTACAGATAAGAAACAAGATGGAACTATTGAGAATCGAAACAAAGGTAAATTCAGTCAACTTGATAAGTACAATCAACTTGTTCTCATTGTATCCAAAGAGGTATCTGCTTTGTATTTTATTTACCCAAAAGTTGGTGCATGTAGCATGGAAAATCAATGCTGATTTAGGTTATAATCTTTCATCCTTTCAGTGTTAGTTGGGCAACCTGTATAGTATTGGTAAGCTTTGAATTATGATTACTCATAGTAAGCTTAGAAGAACTCAGATATATAGGCAAACTATTTTAATTATTTTAAAATTGATTCCCGTATAATTAGAAAATCTAGGGTTTTTAATCTATATGAGTCTATAAGCATATGTACATTTCACTGTACATATCACTATATGATCTACTTTATGGCCATACGTTTTTCAGAGAGATTTATGGTATTTTTACTAAGTGTTTTTAAGCTGACATAATGCTGGGGAAGGGAGAGTATTTAAAAATTTTAGTTCTTAGCTTAAAGAGCCATTGACTTCATATTAGGCTTAATCTTTATTACCTGTCCTCAAGTATTCCCCAAATATCACACAAATTCATAACTTTTTTGCCAATTGTTTTGTTCTTCATGAATAGATGGGTACAAACAAAGTTGAATATGTAAATATTTTCTAGTTATTATACCTTGAAAATGTAGTAGTAAAAGTTATATTTTCATTTATTTAATTGTAGCAAAAGCTCAGGATGGTGCAGCCATGGAAATGCAGCCTCTAAAGAGTGAGGAAGGTGGAGATGGTGATGAAAAAGACAAAAAGAAATCCAATTTGCCAAAAAAAGAAAAATCTGTTCTACAAGGCAAACTTACAAAACTGGCCGTTCAGATTGGCAAAGCAGGTATGCTGTATATATGAAAATAAAGTGTTCTGTTTAAAATACGCTAACTTTCTACAGAATAGCTTCCTTGTTTATTTTGACATATTTAAGTCTAGAAATCATTGCTTTAAGGGCAGAGGGTGAGTCAAAAATACTTAATAATCTACATTGCACCAGGCTTTTGTTATATCTTCCTAATGCTTCAAGTTTGGAGGTTGGGATCCCTATTCTATATAAAGGGACTTGTCTTCTGCCCTGTAACTATAATCAATGTCCCAGTTACGTTTTGCCTTTAAGTTGGCTCAGTTCAAAGTCCTCATCTTGGGATTTCTCGGAACATAGAAAGGTAGCTAGCAAGAAATAAGATTGTATGTGTGTAGTTTATGTGACAGTGTTTTAATAAAAAAGAAACTTCGCCATGCATGTTTGCATACCTTTCTAACTGAAATGTTTAGTACATCTTTTCTAGTAGTTAAGTTTAAACAGACTAGTTAAGAGCATCATTCTGCTGCCTCCAGTTACCACATTACTATCTGTGGTCACTAGAATGCAGCTATTCATAGAACTGTTCTTGAGAAAGCAAAAGCAGAGCTATTAGGCAAATACACAGTGTGCCCACCAAAAGTGCCATTTTTGAAAGAACATTACAAGGATAATTCTACATATGAATACTATGAAGGTCACTTCAGTTTGTTACTATATTGTAGGAAATTAGAAAATATGAGGGTTTTTTTATTTGATTCTGTTCTCAAGAAACTTATTATCTAATAGCAGATAAATGATTTTCATAATGTGTTGCTGAAAGGAAAGAATGGATTTGAAGTAATGATGATGTTTTAGATCTAATAATCTACTGGGTTAGATTATCAAACTCAGATAAATTGGACATGCTATATTTTTAATTCTAATTTTCTAAAAGATTGAATATTAAATAGTTAAATTTCTATTTTATCACTCTTTCTTTTGTTTATTTTTTGTTTTTGTTTTGTTTTTGTTTTTGTTTTTTTATTTGGTCACACCCGGCTGTGCTCAGGAGTTACTCCTGGCTCTACACTCAGAAATCGCTCCTGGCAGGCACAGGGGACCATATGGGATGCTGGGATTCGAACCACTGTCCTTCTGCATGCAAGGCAAATGCCCTACCTCCATGCTATCTCTCCGGCCCCAGATTTTATCTCTTTTTATGTTCTGACCCTTTTTATCTATAATTTCTTCCAAATTCCATTTTACATGTTCCTATCTATTTTCTGTATGAACTTGATATTTTGTTTGTTTGTTTTTAGGTTCTATATATGAGATGGTTGATAGATTTTCTTTCTGACTTACTTCTAATGCCTTGAAGATCCATCCATATTGTTGGCAATGAGCTGGTGCTTCTTTGGTTACTCAATGAGATTGTAGATTCATATACTATATTTTCTTTACTAACTTATCCTTTAAAGGACACTTAGATTGCTTTTGTATTTATCCTTTAAAGGACACTTAGATTGCTTTTGTATTTTAGCTAGTAAAAGGCCAAAGATACTTTTGTAAGAAACAAATGCTTTACCATCATCTACTGTTTATAGCAGTGGTTCTCAAACTATGGCCTGTGGGCCACATATTGTATTTGTTCCCATTTTGTTTCTTCACATCAAAATAAGATGTATGCAGTGTGCATATGAATTTGTTTATAATTTTTGTTTTTACTATAGTCTGGCCCTCCAATGGTCTGAGGGACAGTGAACTTGGCCCCTGTTTAAAAAGTTTGAGGACCCATGGGGCCCAGGAGATAGCATGGAGGTAAGGCGTTTGCCTTTCATGCAAAAGGTCATCGTTTCGAATCCCGGTGCCCCATATGGTCCCCCGTGCCTGCCAGGAGCAATTTCTGAGCATGGAGCCAGGAGTGACCCCTGAGCACTGCCGGGTGTGACCCAAAAACCACAAAAAAAAAAAAAAAAGTTTGAGGACCCCTGGTTTATAGGATAACAAAATTAATTGACTTTTGTAGTGTTAAGTGATAGGATGATTGCAAAAAGGAAAAGAAAGGCTTTTACTTTCTCAAAGTAAAATGAATATTAACAAACCAGTTAAAATTCTTTTCAGTGACTAATAATGTAACTTGACATTGGGATATTTGTCTGAGATATCTAAATAATTAAACTTTTTTTATATTCTGTAAGGTTTGTTGATGTCTGCCATCACTGTCATCATTCTAGTATTATATTTTGTAATCGATACATTCTGGGTACAAAAGAGACAATGGCTTGCTGAATGTACGCCGATTTATATACAATATTTTGTCAAGTTCTTCATTATTGGCGTAACGGTTTTAGTGGTCGCGGTACCAGAAGGGCTCCCACTTGCGGTCACTATCTCTCTGGCTTATTCTGTCAAGGTAAGTCGAGAATAATTGCATAGGTGCCCTTTTTCCATGCTCTGGAAGCAAAGTTCTTTACATTTACACTATACTCTTTAAATAATGTTGTTGATCTTCTGCCTGATCTCCTTCCTCTTCTCCAGTTAAGATTTCTTTGAATTCTTGGGGCTGAAACAATAGTATAGTGGTAAGGCATTTGCTTTGTACATGGTCGATCCCAGGACAGACCTTGGTTCAATCCTCAGCATTCCATATGGTGCCCCAAGCCAGGAGCGATTTCTGAGCTCATAGCCAGGAGTAACCCCTTAGCATTTTTTTGGGTGTGCCACCCCCAAAAAAATTTGCTCTGAATATTTGGCCAATAGAAGATGCAGTAGGTAGCCCTGATACCACACTAAGCCCTGAGCCCACTCTCATTAGGCAGTTAAGAGCTTCGTGTTCATCCTAAACTTAGTTCTAGCTGCTCACACTACTTCCTTTGGTTCATTTTAAAGTCATGGCAAGGATGCACAAGGCCCTGCTTTCTATCCCCATGTACCCATGGTCAGGCCTTTAGATAACAGGCACTTAAATATCTAAAAACAGCATTCAGAGCCTATTATTCCTCTGTGTTTAAAAAAAAGAAAAAAGAAAAAGAAAAGAAACTGGCTAAAGAGGTGGCACTAGAGTTAAGGCGCCTGCCTTGCAAGCACTAGCCTAGGACAGACCGCGGTTCCATCCCCCAGCATCCCATATGATCCCCCCATGCCTGGGGTGATATCTGAGCGCATAGCCCAGAGTAACCCCTGAGCATCAAATGGGTGTGGCCCAAAATAAAAATAAAAACAAAAAACAACAACTTAAACAGCAAAACTCATGCAGCGTAAAGTCCAAACTGCTTCTTGTGTTCTGCAGGACCCTACCCACCATGACACTTAGCATCCAGTGTCCATTTTTGACCTTGTTCTCCCTTTGCTCCAGCACCATCTGTTAGCCACATGCAGGACCAGCATCCTACCCACTCACTATACAAACCTCTGCCGCCACATACAAGAATTTTTTTATATCCTACTAATTTAGGAACTTAATATTTGAATATAGTATTTTCTTAGTAAATAAATAGTATATGTTCTTACACTGTTCTGTGTATCTCACGTCTTAGAATATTTATTTTTATAGCTTTTATCATCTAAAAGTTATAATCCTAAAAGCTGCTGGATATTTTTGCATCTATATTCCTTGATTAGATTGCTACTCACTGATAGTATAAATGCAAAACTACAGAAAACCAATATTCTCTTTAGCTTGCATGAATGGGTCTAATAGACTAAAATTCTTCCAGTATTAAAGTCATGCTTTTCTACTGTGTTTCTATAAATAACTGGAAATTAAATTTGTGATTTCAAACATTTTCATTACTTTAATGTAGTAAGTCGATTGGTTTTATATGGAGCCTAACTAAATTTCTTTTTGTCACTGTAGAAAATGATGAAAGATAATAACTTAGTAAGGCATCTGGATGCTTGTGAAACCATGGGAAATGCAACAGCTATTTGTTCAGATAAAACAGGAACATTGACCATGAACAGAATGACAGTAGTTCAAGCTTACATAAATGAAAAGCATTATAAAAAGGTTCCTGAACCAGAAGCTATTCCACCAAATATTTTATCCTATCTTGTAACGGGAATTTCTGTGAATTGTGCATATACATCAAAAATATTGGTAAGGTTTCTTTAAGAGGTTGTGCATAGTAATTAAACTTTGAGTTTATCATAGCTAACTGCCTTATCTTTTGTATAAAAAAGACTAAATTGTGCTATTAAAAGACGTGCATACACATAAAGGTTCTTTTGACATGTATTTTGCTTCTATATTTTGAATTTTTTGTGTTAAGAAAAAAATTCAAGTTGAGTGTTGAAGTCATAAAAGCGGTTAAGAGGTTTTCAACTCTATTTAAGTTTGACTTGTGAAGGACCAACCAGGCCACTTGACTATTGCAGGTCAACTTGTAATTTTCTGGGAAAGCTCTTAAAGCCAGATTCCCATTGCAACAATTTTGCTTGATGTTCTGTTGTCTTCTTAGTACATCTGCCTTCTCAGAAACTAACAGTACACTTATCTAGACTTGAGCTACTTTTGTGTATAGTATTTTTTTTACTTTGCAAGGTGATAGATAGATAGATAGATAGATAGATAGATAGATAGATAGATAGATAGATAGATAGATAGATAGATATAGAGATATACACATATACCTGAAGCTTAAAATTGTTTGCCTGGATTATGTGCTGCTGATTTATGAGTGACTGAATAAAATTAAAATAAAGAGTGATCTAGTGAAAATGTATGAATTGGACCATTGAACTGGAAAGTAAAAGGATCTTGGTTCTAGATCTAGCTTTTGCTTTTTATCAGCTGCAAGTCTGAGCTTTGTTTTCTTTGATACTTAAAGAAATACAGTCACAACTGGGTCTTACACTGTTCTAATGATTACATAAGGTATTTGTGAAGCTACCTTAAAGGAAATAAAACTATTTAGTGCGATAGTTTCTTTTAGCCTATAATAATTAAGCCATCAAAATGATAGGCTTAATTTTGAATTATTCCATTATGAAAATAGGAAAAGGAAAGGAAATTAACTGTAGAGATTGCATCGCCCTGTGAGGAACTAACTTTAACCTTATATGTCTTATCTCCTTTCATTCTTGGAGCATCAGTTCTCCTGTTTTCCAGAGCTTTAGCCAAGAACTCCAGCAGTTGGAGAACTTGCCAAAAGTTCACATAGCCAGTAGCTAGAAGGGCTGAGACATGGGTATATGTCTTTCTTGCTCCAAAAGTTCTTTTTCTCTCCCTCTTTTAAAATAATGTATAGGTAGAAGATTTTATTAACATATATTTGTATATAATGCTGTTTTAGATTATATGACTTTTACATTATAAATTAAAGTTATAAACTAAAGAACCAAGATAATACCAGCTTCTATACTGTTTTTTTCTTCTAGCCACCAGAGAAAGAGGGTGGATTGCCTCGTCATGTAGGTAATAAAACTGAATGTGCCTTGTTGGGACTTCTTTTGGACTTGAAGAGGGATTATCAGGATGTCAGGAATGAAATTCCTGAAGAAGCACTGTACAAAGTCTACACCTTCAATTCTGTCAGGAAGTCCATGAGTACTGTTCTGAAAAATTCTGATGGAAGTTTTCGCATTTTCAGCAAGGGTGCATCGGAGATCATTCTGAAAAAGTGAGAGTGAAATATTTAGGCAATACATTACTATCAGTTGCTTTTTGGAATGTCTGTTTATCATTGCTGCTATTTTCCTTTAAACTTTGAGTTTTTGAGAGGACCTCAGCTTTGAGAACATTTTAATGAAATACAAATATTTGCCCATAGTATACTGTAGTTTTTTTTACTTCAGCTTCCTTTATTATTGATTTAGTGCAGGAAAATTATCTACAATCTGGGAGAATTAGTAAAATAGATCTTGATACTTGTCTTAAGACATGTCAGTGTTACATAGGATCATGAATTAGAAAAACCTCCTAGCTAAGTTTACATTTTATTGTTTTTTATTTCTTTTTCAGCACTGTTTTGGTGACAGAAAATTTAGAGTGGAATGGATAAAATACAGATTTATTTTCAATTTATACTGTCATAACATCAGATTTAAATATTTCCTTGTTATTTTGAGTGGTCATGTTTCTTTTTTACTGTCATTACACAGCCAACAGCTTTAATTTTTTCATTACTTGTTTGAATCTGTATAATTTTTATAATAGTTATTTGTTATCTTAGGCATTAGAATTCTTTTGATTTCTTTGATTTGCGTAGAGAAGAAAACTGTAAGCACTTCCATAAAGCTTAAAAACCATTAGAACTTCCTTGAAATTATTAAGTTCTAAAATACTTTTTATCTTGATATGTGATTTATCATCCACATACGTAAAGGAATAGTCTTTGTCTAATGGACTTAGCCACAGCTTCTTCACTGATAGCAAAGGCAGCATGTGACAAATAGGTGCAAAGTTTGAAGTTGAGAGATAGTAGTATCAAGGTGTTTTGCATTCAAAGTATACTTGAGTCTGGAGTAAGAAATTTACATAAAGAAGATAACCTCCAATGAAATTTATTAGAACTATCAAACCATTTGAGGAAAGTGATCTTATTTCAGCTAAGTTTTGAGGAACTTTTGTAAACTTTGTTCTGAAACTAGCTGTGGGATATTAGGCATGATTCTCCTTTAGCTTCCATTTTCCTTCATTGAAAAAGAACTGGTGGTTACTAGCACTGTGGTAGTGAAATGAAATAAAGCAGCTGGAACCTGACAAGTATGGGTGTGTTGTTTCTATATATCTGCCTGTCTATGTGTAGTGTAGACACATACAGAGAATGTGTTCGTGGAAAATGCATATAGTGTGAAAAAATAGCTAGTGTGATACTTTGGTTCTGTTATAGAGGCTTTTAAATAGTGGTCTGAACAATAAACTTCATAATTCAGTTGAAGGTTTTTTGGTTTTTTTAATCAGGTATTAGAATGATGAAACCTGAGACTAAAAATAATTACTACACCAAGGAACAAGACAAGATTGGGAGTTCAAAATGAACTAATGAAAATATAAGTCATATAGTTGAGAAAGAGTCCAAAGAAAGCAGTGACGGGACAATAGAAGATAAATTATATAGGAAGAGAAATATAACATGTAAATTTGGAACTCAGATGCCAGAAGCAGAGAAAGGCAGTGGGAAAAAGGAAAATGACTTTAAGGAAAAATGACCAGTGTCACTTTTACTACATAATAATTCTTTTTGACAAAAAATCATTTCTTTTTGACAAATAGCGCATTATCTCGTGCTATTTTAACAGTAGTGGTATACACCCCCACCCAACCCCCCATGATGATTAAAGCGTGTAGGCAATGAAACATTTCAGGTAAGTGTTAGGCTGAATTTGACCTTTTTTTTTTTTTTTTTTGGTTTTGGACCACACCCAGTGACGCTCAGGGGTTACTCCTGGCTATGTGCTCAGAAGTTGCTCCTGGCTTGGGGGACCATATGGGAAACCGGGGAATCGAACTGTGGTCCGTCCTAGGCTAGCGCAGGCATGGCAGGCACCTTACCTCCAGCACCACCACTGGCCCCCTGAATTTGAGCTTTTACTTTAAAAGAAGTACAGTTTTGTTTCATGTTAGTTAAAATGAATGTTTGTGTGCCAAAATAGAAAGTTATATTAGTTTTCTCCTCTATTATTTGTGGTTTCTTCATTTAAATTAAAAGGTACTAGGGGCCCGGGAGATAGCATGGAAGTAAGGCGTTTGCCTTTCATGCAAAAGGTCATCGGTTTGAATCCCAGTGCCCCATATGGTCCCCCGCCTGCCAGGAGCAATTTCTGAGCATGGAGCCAGGAGTAACCCCTGAGCACTGCCGGGTGTGACCCAAAAACCAAAAACAAACAAACAAAAAAAAAAAAGGTACTGTTACTTCCAATGTCAACTTACCATGAGAACCAGAAAGATTAAAATTTGTCTTTTTTAAAAGAGGAAATTTCAAACTTAATTTATGTATATTAAGAAAGACGTGGGCCCGGGAGATAGCATGGAGGTAAGGTGTTTGCCTTTCATGCAAAAGGTCATCAGTTCGAATCCCGGTGCCCCATATAGTCCCCCGTGCCTGCCAGGAGCGATTTCTGAGCATGGAGCCAGGAGTAACCCCTGAGCACTGCCGGGTGTGACCCCCCCCCCCAAAAAAAAAAAAAGAAGTGACATTATCTAGAATTCTCTCAGTCCCAGGTACCAGATCCCAAGACTGAAAATTGTGTCTTCCATTATGTTTCTGGGTCATTGATGTTTGGATTTAATATTTCTTTGTAGATGTTTCAAAATTTTGAGTGCTAACGGTGAAGCCAAAGTATTCCGGCCTAGGGACCGAGATGACATTGTAAAAACCGTGATTGAGCCCATGGCATCAGAAGGCTTGCGAACGATCTGTCTTGCATTCCGAGATTTCCCAGCAGGAGAACCAGAGCCAGAGTGGGACAATGAAAACGACATCGTCACTGGCCTTACCTGCATTGCTGTTGTGGGGATTGAAGACCCAGTGAGGCCAGAGGTAGGTGGTAGAATGTTCTGTTTACTGCATGTGCACAATCTAGTCTCGAGGCTCTAGACATTAACTTGAATACATTTCCTAGTAAATTTCTAGTGTTTGTGATTAAATTTTCCCCTCCCTACAGAATCTAAATGAAATAATATGTGCAGTTGTTAATGAAGTTGTTATTCTCATTTGGAATAACAGCACCGTACCTTGAACAAGATGGTTTTTCACTTGATGTTTATATTTATAGTAAATTAATGAGAAGATTCCATTCAGTTATTTGTTTTTAGCCTCTACTCTCAGACTGTTCATTAGAACTGCTTAGGGAAGAGCAGAAGATTGTTTCTTTGGCAAAGGGATCTTCAGAAGTAGAGGACAGAAGCAAAGATTGTTCAAGTTAAAGAGGAGAAACACTATATATATAAACCTGGAACACTGTTCAGAATCTGACTTGCGGTAACCTTTCATAAGCGCCAAAAGGACTTTGTGGCTTCCAGTATTGTAACTGGAGAATCATGTGTTTTTAATGAAGTGTTTTGAAAGAGCATATTCAAAAAAGAACACCATTGTCAAATATACCAGGTGTTTTGCAGGAGGAACAGTAAAACCATGGATACCAAGTAAGCCATTGGCGATAGCTCAGCAGCCTGCAGAAAAGAGAAGGGATTTTGAGTTAGGATGCACAGGACTTCTCAGCATCTTGTACAGTCAGGGAGGTGAGATGGA
This sequence comes from Crocidura indochinensis, assembly GCA_004027635.1. Lineage (NCBI taxonomy): Eukaryota > Metazoa > Chordata > Mammalia > Eulipotyphla > Soricidae > Crocidura > Crocidura indochinensis. The sequence continues at coordinate 20,452 of PVKC010001242.1, read as the reverse complement.
TGCTCCTTACACTTCTGTGTAGGTAGGTTTAGAACTTACCTCCTTAAACTGAGAGGAATGACCCCATGTGGGATTGGCATAATAGAATGTGTATGGATGTCACCGACAGTTGGTAGCAATGAAAAGTTTTTGAACATGCTATGACTAATAGTTCATTCAAAATCCATCACAAAATGAGTCCCAGGTGTTTTCAACTCACTTGTCCATATTGCATGGCAATGGAGTAGGGCGCAAAAAGTCATCCTTAAAAGAGAAAATTTCTGTCAAAGAAGCCCGGTTTAGAAAGCAAGTGTACTCTCTCCTTTGGGCCCAGATTCTGAAGAACTGTGGATTCTCTTCTCACAGGGAGGTACAAAAAGGTGTAGATTACAAGTTATTAGCATATAAGAGACAAAAGAAAGGGGTATAAGGAAAATGGGAGTGGGGGAATGGGTGATTGATAGATAGCCAAACAATGCCAGAGAGAAACATAAGGAAACAAACCAAAAATTGCCTAATAGTTATCAAGAGAAAAACACATTCAAAGGCCTGTGGGTGGAGGCAGGAGGCAGCAAAGTAGTTAGGGCCCTTGCCTAGCTCCTATCTCACTGTGGCTTTGGTTCTGGTTCCCAGTCACACCAGCACCTCTGAGCAGTGCTGCCAGCCCCCAAGCTCTGTTGAGGTGGTCCAAGTATCCAGGTATCATTGAGTCCTTGGACCATTGCATTGAAACACTTAGCTAAAACTCACTTCTGGGACCCCCAATCAACCTCCCAAGGACACTGGAAAGCCAAAAAAATAAAAGTAAATATAAGGTTTTTGGATAATAAGACAATTTAAATAGGCTAACAATTTAAATAAAATGAAAACAGGGTTTTACTGGGACTGATAGAAGAAATTTGGAGAAAATAATTCAGAATATATTGAATATCTACACAGGAAATTAAAGTTGTCATTTGTAAAACTGTGAGGTATATATATTTAATAGAATATATGTTCAATGAAAAATTCCATTTTATATATATATATATATATATTTACCCTCTGGAGATAGTAATTTTGTTTCATATTAGAAATTACCTGACATTTTTTCCATGTAAACCAGGTACCAGATGCAATAAAGAAATGTCAGAGGGCTGGAATTACTGTGCGGATGGTTACCGGTGATAATATTAACACTGCTCGTGCTATTGCTACCAAATGTGGCATTTTACATCCTGGGGAAGATTTCCTTTGTCTGGAAGGGAAAGATTTCAATAGAAGAATTCGAAATGAAAAAGGAGAGGTGAGGGTGTTATCGCTTAAACTGATCTGGGTTTTAGTATATTAGGAATTTCATTGAACAAGTTAATGTGGGGTAATGTACTGTGTGTTATTCACTATACCTGAAGAAATGCAGCTGCATCCCCAACAAGCAGAACATAGTGGAGCATTCCAGAAAACAAAGGCCTGAGTGATAAACAAAATGTTTCTGCTGGGAGTGAGCAAATTGTCTTTTTTCATAATTAGGCTCAGAATTACTAATGTATGAAAGAGTAAAAAGAGATAGTTGGTGGGGACCATATTTTAGCAGATCTCACACTTAAACGTTTTCGTGCTCAATTAAGAAATTGCACAATTCGGGGCTGGGGAATATGGTCCACCTGTTGGAGGCCGATATTTTGATCGTCTACACCAAAACTTCACTTCCTAGTCTTCCTCAGAACATTGTCTAAGTAGCCCAAAAAGCAAACTGAATAAAGGATGGGGGAGCAAGGGAAGGAAAGAAGGAAGGAAGTAGGGAGAAAGAAAAGGGAGAACTTTTAACTGCTCAGAAAGTCCTGGTGGAACCATACAACAGTGACCTTGACTAGCTTTCTAAGATATTGGTTTCTAAGCCTTGCCCCCAAGGCCTGTAGCGTCATCCAAGCATTTGCATTTCTAACCAGTTACCTGGTCATTTTGCTGTTATTTTGAGAATCCCTGATATGTATACAAGATCATTTTTAATTATAAAACTAAAGTTGGGGCCTATTTTCACTTTGACAAATTCTGTAGATCGAGCAAGAACGAATAGACAAGATTTGGCCCAAGCTCCGAGTCCTAGCAAGATCCTCTCCAACAGACAAACACACACTGGTGAAAGGTTAGTACATCTCTTACTCCTGCTTCTGGATACAGAACTGTGTTCTATGTCCTAAAATAGTCATCGGTATTTAACGTTAGGTCCAATCATTGATGCTTGTTCAAGAAGTTTTAAGTATTTATTTCCTATAGCTAACCTTGGGCTTTATATTCAATTTTAGAGTTACAAAAGATATTGCTCTTCATGCAGACTTAGTTGATGATTCTGATCCTTGCTCTATATTCAAGACTTTCTTTTTTTCTCTTTTTTATTATTTTCTAACCTGAGTATAAAATTTGTTAAGAGTCTCCTGTGGGGTCACTTTATTAATTACAGGTCATATTTGCACAACACAAATATTTACCTTTCGTTATAGGAATAATCGATAGCACAGTCTCAGAGCAGCGCCAGGTTGTCGCTGTCACTGGAGATGGAACAAATGATGGTCCTGCGCTCAAGAAAGCTGATGTTGGCTTTGCAATGGTAGGTGCTTTGCCAGTGTTTTCTGTTTAGTTTGTTGGGTTGTTTACTAAATTGCCATGGTGAGTGGGAGTGGGATTGAAGGTGTAGCTGAGTGGTGGAGAGTACATGACTTGCATATGTGAGGCTCTGGGCTGGATCCCCAGTACCATGTGGTCCCTGAGCACTGCCATGTGGAGCCTTCTGGAATCATTGATACCGATAAGTTCTAAGATCAGACTGATACATAAAGTTATAACCGAATCCTCTTTATTCCTGTCCTGTATTATTTCACATCTGTTTTTCTCTCCCCCTCCACTTTATTTCTTTCCTTCTCACTAGAGGGCCAAGAATGTAGAACAATAATTTTTATTTAAATTAAAAATATAATTGAGAATCTTCTGTTCAACTGAAAACATCTCTTCAGAGTAATTGAATAGACATGATCTTTTTTGTTTGTTTGTTTGTTTGTTTTTTTGTTTTTGGGTCACACCCGGCAGTGCTCAGGGGTTACTCCTGGCTCCATGCTCAGAAATTGCTCCTGGAAGGCACGGGGAACCATATGGGGCACTGGGATTCGAACCAGTGACCTTTTGCATGAAAGGCAAACGCAGACGCCTTACCTCCATGCTATCTCCCAGGCCCTAGACATGATCTTTTTAATTGGGACAAAATCATTTTCCCCAACTCAGTTTAGGTTTGGGTCATTAAATTTTCAGAATTTTATCATTTTCTTTTTTATTTTTTATCATTTTCTTAAGTTACAGATACAATATTCATATGAGTTTTCTACTGTAAAGTTAGTAGAATTACATATGACACCTGATTGAAATTAGATTATTATATTTTTGAATCAATTTCTTCTAGCTTTTCAGTATTGGAATAATGTTTATGCTTTTGGTATCATAAAACACTTAAGTACTTAATTTTAGTTCAATAACATTTTGTTTTTAGGAAACAAACCCATAATTAAAACTCAATTCCACGGGTCCAGAGATAGTATGGTGGTAGGGCATTTGCCTTGCATGCAGCTAACCCCGGACGGACGTAGGTACAATTCCTGGCACTCCATATGGTCCCCTGAGCTTGCCAGGAGCGATTTCGGAGCACAGAGCTAACCCCTCTAACCCCTGAGCACCGCTGGATGTAGCCCCAAAACCAAAATAAATAATTAAAACTCAATTCCAAACATTTATGAAGACAGAAACTTTTATATTCCTTTTTTTTTTTTTTTTTTTTTTGGGTCATACCCAGCAGTGCTCTGGGGTTACTCCTGGTTCTGTGCTCAGAAATCGCTCCTGGCAGGCTTAAGGGACCATATGGGATGCCAGGATTCGAACCACCAACCTTCTGCATGAAAGGCAAATGCCTTACCTCCATGCTACCTCTCTGGCCCCTTATATTGTTTTTTTTTATTGCAAAATGTTTCACACTGGTTTGAGGATATTATGTGTCCAATGTAATGTAAATCTGAATTTTCATAGCCATTGTAGGCAACAGTTTGTTTTTAAGGAATGACTATTCCCTTTTGGAGAATTGTGATACAGGGTCTGTGCCTCATCTTTATAAAACATGAGGGAAGACCTTTGCATTCAGAAATAGTCTTTCTTTGAACATTTCAGACAATAGATTATCATTTGTATCCATGTTATTTACATAATTTATCCCCCTCATAATCTGGTGCTAAAATAAAAGGTGTGAAGAATATTATGTAGTAATACTGTGGACAGAGCATTTCAGCAGAGGTGAGAAAGATAAGGAAAGAATATCCTGTGATTACAGTGCTGTTAATCCACTGAATCTATCCTTCCCTGTCCTTCCTTCCCCATTCCAGACCCTGTAGCTAGATTTACAGCTGCACTGGTATGAACTTCTGAAGACCTGGGAGGACTAGTTCAGGGATAGTGAAAAAGAATCAAGCATGAGTTTTAGCTATAGACAACAGAGCCTTTTATGTTTGAGCGTTTAGGTAGTTTTTTACTGCTCCTTTTATCCAGACAGCTGAGCAGAAAGACATTTATATAAAGTACTTTTTTCATTCATTGTTGAAATGTACCAGTGGCTGTGATGGGATCAAACCTAGGGCCTCACACATCTGGCATCCAGGGCTATGATTTGAACCTGTTGCACTTTGGTAAATTTTAAAATGTACCCCCCACACACAAAATTCTCCCAAAACTAAGTGTCAGACAGATACCAAGCAAGGGCCTTAAATATATGTGTGTGTGTCTATATATATAAGGTAAATAAATATGCAAATACTAGGGCCATATACATTGTACAGCCTTGTATGCAGCTCAACTGGGTTTGTTCCCCAGCACTACAAAATGGCTCCCCAAGTCAGCTAGGGTGATCCCTGAGTTTTAAGCTCTTAACACTGCCTAGTGTTGCCCCAAAACAAACGACATCCCCAAAAATTACAGACTAAAATATGGTACAGAAATATAGCTTCTGGTGGGTTTGTTTGACTAGTAAGCCCTGAAACCTTCATTGTGTACTTTTTGGGGGGAAAGGGGATTTGGTTTTGGGGCCACACCCAGTGACGCTCAGGGGTTACTCCTGGCTATGTACTCAGAAGTTGCTCCTGGCTTAAGGAACCGTATGGGACACTGGGGAGTCAAACCGCAGTCCGTCCTAGGCTAGAGCACGCAAGGCAGACAGACACTTTATGACCTGCGCCACCGCTTCAGCCCCTGTGTCCTTTTTTTTTAAAGGCCATCCATCAGAAATTGAGATTTACTTTTAACCTACAGAAAGGGAGTAAGTGCTTAGTGATTTGGGATTTAAGGAGGTCTTTCTACAGTATGAATTTACTTTGTATATTTGTTCAGTCTTTTTAACATATCTTTTCTTTTTTTTGGGTGGGAGGTCACACCTGGCAGCACTCAGGGGTTGCTCCTGGCTATCCACTCCTGGCAGACTTGGAGGACCACATGGGATGCTGAGATTCGAACCATCGTCCTTCTGCATGCAAGGCAAACATCCTACCTCCAAGCTATCTCTCCGGCCCCTTTAACTTATATCTTAAAACTGGAAAATAGAAGTATTTGTCTCAGAACTTTAAAAGCTCAAAAACTCAAGCTGGAGCAATAGTATAGCAGATAGGGCACTTGCCTTGCATGTGGCTGACCGGGTTCACTTCCTGGCATAGTCCCCTAATCACTGTCAGGAGTAACCGCCAAGATTTACAGGATGTGATACCAGAACAGAACCAAAAAATAACCAAAAACCTTAAAACTCAGGAAATTTCTATGGATGGTTTCCTTTAAAGCTTTCTATTTTTAAGTGTTAACATATGCCTGGCCCTGATTCAGTTTGCATCATATATGATCCCCCAAGCCCATCAATAGTAAGCCCTGAGCATCACCAGGTGTGACTCCAGAACAAAATCATTTGTTACTAAACTCTTTAATGCAAAAATAGTAATACTCATGAATATACATGAAAAGTGTGGCAGTGATTATGCAGTGAGATAACAGACCATACAAGCACTTTAGTTTGTCTGCTTAACTACATTCAGAAACATTCATACAGTAATGAATTTACATAATGAATTCTCAGAATATCATGGCCATCAAATGATTCATGAGTGTACTTTTTAAATGTTGAAGGATTTTACTCAAGGGAGTGTGATGAAATTTACACTTGTAAAACACAAGAAATGATTAGATACGGCAAAATATGTTGGGCTTAAAATGCTTTAAATGTATTGAACATTCAAGGAGTTAGGGATGAAAATTTGTGATTTCATTTTTTCCTTCAATCTTTTAGGACTGATTTGAATATTATAGCAATAGCATTAAAAACTAACATTTAAAACTCAAATAGTGCTATGAGTCTTATGCCCTGTACGCATCAATCTTATTTAGCTCACTCTTTGACTAATGGAAACATAACTATTTTGGTTATTCTTTTTATTGGCTGTTTGCCTTTTTATCTCTACATGATTATAAAGTGGATTTTGGGGGACTTGGGGGGGGGGTGGTTTGTTTTTGAGCCACAGCAGCAATGCTCAGAGCATACTCCTGACACTGTTTAGGATCACTCCTTGTGGTGCTCAGGTAACCACATGGGATGCCAGGGATTGAACTGGGTTCGCTGCTTACAAAGCAAGCACCCCATCTACTGGACTATCTGTCACTCCATCCCAAGCAATTTTTTATTAAAAAATAACAGTGATGGGCCCGAGCAATAGCACAGCTATAGGACAGACTGGGTTCAATCTCCGGCATCCCCGATGGACCTCAGCCAGGAGTGATTTCTGAGCACAACATAGCCAGGAGTAACTCCTGATCATTACCAGGTATGGCCCAAACCTCCCCCCAAAAAAATTTTAAAAAAAATATAACAGTGATGATGAAGCACTTATTACTGGTTTGTCATGATGGAGACAAAGAATTTAATGCTTCCACAGCATGAACACTTCGTCAGGTTATTCAGGAGTATTTTTTTTTTTTTGACCAAAGTGGATTACAAATTTTTATAGCCTCTAGAGAACCCCTCCCATTTTTTGCTTGTTTGATTTTTGCCCCGTTTTATTTTATTTTTTTTCCTTTCTTTCAAACAGAACCATATAATTTGAACCATCTTGTTTCCCCTCACAAACTGAGGGGGAAATAATGAAGGGTACCAGGAGTAGACACTCATATGAACATAAAGTATAAATAAAAGAATGATCAGACAAACACCAAATCTAAAGCCATCAACAAGAATCAACACCCAATCTACAACATGCTAGATACAGAGGGGACCACTTATACTAGCAACCTGGGGGGGTAAAGGCGAGATAATGGGATGCATGCTGGGAACAGGGGTGGAGGGAGGACAATATTGGAGGTCCTAATTCAATATCACTATGTACCTTAAAAATGACTATGAAAGATTTGTATTCAGGAGTATTTTGTCCCACCTTCCTATCCATGTTTCCTTCTCTGTTAATTTGCTTCATTTTTCTGTGCCTAAGAATAGTACATCACCAAACCCTTCCTTCAGTATTTTTGAGACATTTGGCTAGCTCACCACTTTGACCTTCTTAGAGAGGTCTCTCTTGGGTTTCCTGATGTGCTTTCGTCTAACAGCTGCTACACCATCAAACCTTTTTTTTTTTCCCTACAGACCTGAGGGTTTCCTTCCCTTCTCTGAAATTACTTCTTCTGTTTCCTGTATTTCTTATCATCTGCTCAGAACATTCTCTCATACAGAAGAGCCAGCTCCTCCAATAAATGCCAGAGTTTATGGGTATTTTAAGAGCTGCACTGTTTTAAGAGTTGTGGAAATCCCCACTTCACCTTTACCCTTGATTTTTAATCTTAGCATAAAATTCTAGTTACGGATCACTTTCACTCAGAACTTGAATTAATTCCTTCATTGGAGTTACATTCTATTTTGCATTTTGGGCCAATGAAGGACTTTTTTCTAATCATGTGGAGAGGTAGTCTTATCTTTTGCTTGGAGTTTATATGAAATACTGAGTATTTGTCTCAGCAGAAACTGTTTTACTGTGAAAACTTGTAGTCCTATAGTTGAGTGACATTTTCTTAAATTAGTCATAGTTCTTCGCTATTTCCTCTTTCTAGAATCCCTATCCTTATTTGGAACTTTTATTTGTCATACTCTGACATTTGCTTTACTTTTTAGAAATAGTTCTTCCACTTCTGGATGGGGATACCAGGGTTAAGAGGCTGGAGCCTTGAACACATTAGTGATGTAGAGGACCAGTAGAGGTATGTGTGTACATATGTGTTATAGGGACATAAGCAGACTAAAGGCCAACAATACCAAAAGCATCAGATCTAAACTGCAACCACCACATTTAAAGATGAGTCTACCAAGGATGCAGGCTAAGGAATAGGAAGAACCAGCGGAGTGGGGGCACTCCTTATGGGATCCATGCTGAAACATTCTACTCCTAAAACTTGGTCAGGAATAACTGTCAGTCACATCACAGTGCCTTATTGGGTAGTTTAACAGCTTAAAAAGAAATAGTTCAACTGGTCTTATTGTTCATTTCTGTTCTGTACTTAATTTCCAGGAGCTTTGGGGGAATCTCAAAGTTTGCCTTTGTTATAACCTATTCTTTCATTGATGTACCATTTTAAGAAACTGAGTTACTGTTTTCAGGTATTTTTTTTTCTCTCAGCAATATATATGCTCCCATTTGTGGCTGAGTTTTCATCCTACAGTTCAGTGCTTCCTTCCTATGTTAGACTCATTCTATTTTTTTATATAAGCAAAATATTTAAGCACCGTGATTACAAGCATGATTGTAGTTTGGTTTCAGTGACAAAAAGAACACACCCCCCTTCACCAGTCCAACGTTCCCACCACCAGTGTCCCCCCATCCTTCCGCATCCCAGTTTGTATTCGAGACAAGCATTCTACTTCTCTCACTCATTGAGATTGTAATGATAGTTGTTCTTCTGGCCCTTATCTCTATTGTCTATGGGCATTAATACAATAATGTCTTTAATTTTTCTTAAAACTTGCAGATGAGTAAGGCTATTCTGTGTTTAACTCTCTCTCTCTCTCTCTCTCTCTTACTTATTTTACTCAGCATAATAGATTCTGTGTACATTCATGTATAGGAAAATTTCATGACTTCATCTCTCCTGACTGCTGCATAATATTCCATTGTGTGGTGTATACACACACACACACACACACACACACACACGCGCGCGCGCGCGCACACGTACACACACACACACACCAGTTTCTTTAGCCATTCATCTGTTGAAGGGCATCTTGATTGTTTCCAGAGTCTGGCTATTATAAATAGCACTACAATGAATATTGGTATGAGGAAGAGATTTTTGAATTGTATTTTTGTGTTCCTAGGGTATATCCCTAGGAGTGGTATTGCTGGGTCATATGGGAGCTCAATTTCCAGTTTTTTGAAAAATCTGTTTTCCAAAAAGGCTGGACTAGACTGCATTCCCACCAGCAGTGAATAAGAGTTTTCTTTTTTCCATATCCCCACCAACCTTGATTGTTCTTGTTTTTTGTAATGTGTGCTAGTCTCTATGGCATGAGATGGTATCTCATTGTTGTTTTAATTTGCATCTTCCTGATGAATAGTGATTTGGAGCATTTTTTTCTGTGTCATTTGGCCATTTGTATTTCTTCTTTGACAAAGTGTCTGTTCATTTTCCTTCCCATTTTTTGATGGAGTTAGATTTTTTTTCTTGTTAAGTTCTGTCAGTACCTGGTATGTCTTAAATATTAGCCCCTTATCTGATGGGTATTGGGTAAATATTTTCTTTCATTCTCTGATTGGCTTTTGTATCCGAGGCACTATTTCCTTTGAGGTGCAGAAGTTTCTCATCTTAATATATTCCCATCAGGGACTGGAGAGATAGCATGGAGGTAAGGCATTTGCCTTGCATGCAGAAGGACAGCGGTTCAAATCTTGGCATCCCATATGGTCCCCTGAGTCTGTCAGGAGTGATTTCTGATTATAGAGCCAGGAGTAGCCTCTGAGCACTGCCGGGTGTGACCCAAAAACCAATATATATATATATATAGATATATATATATATATTCCCTTCTGTTTATATCTGCTTCCGCTTGGTTGGAGAGTACTGTTTCCTCCTTGAAAATGCATTTAGTCTCAATGTCACGGAGTCTTTACCTATGTGTTGTTCTAAATATGTTATGCTTTCAGGCCTGATATCAAGGTCTTTAATCCACTTGAATTATTCCTTTATTCATGGTGTTAGATGGGTGTCTGAGTTCTTTTTTGCAAGTGGCTAACCAGTTGTACCAACAGCACTTGAAGAAACTTTCCATGCTCCAATTTGGATTTCTTGTCCCTTTATCAAACATTAATTGATTGCATGTCTAGGGATCATTCTCTGAATACTCAAGCCTATTCCACTTATCTGAGGATCTATCTTTATTCTGATACTATGCTGTTTTAATAACTATTGCTTAGTAATAAAATTTAAAATTGGGGAAAGTACTGTTTCCCATATTCCTTTTCCCAAGTATTGCTTTAGCTATTCATGGATGTTGAATGTTCCAAATGAATTTCAGGAGTGTTTGATCCACTTTTTTGAAGAATGTCATGGGTATCTTCACAGTGATTGCATTAAATCTGTGCAAAGCTTTGGGGAGTATTGCCATTTTAATGATACTGATCCTGCCAATCCATGAGGAGGTTATGTGTATCCATTTCCTAGTATCCTCTCTTATTTCTTGAAGCAAGGTTTGTTTTTTGTGTTTGGGGGGGTTGGGTTTTTTTTTTCTTTTTTGTGGGGGGGAGTGAGTCAAACCTGGCAGCTCTCAGGGGTTACTACTCTTGACTTGAGGCTTAGAAATCGCTTCTGGCAGGCTCAGGTACCATATGGGATGCAGGGATTCGAACCACCATCTTCTGCATGCAAGGCAAACGCCCTACCTCCATGCTATCTCTCCTGGTGCCTGAAGCAGGGTTTTTTAGTTTTCTTTGTATAGGCTCTTCACCTCTTGAGTTAAGTTGACTCCAAGATATTTTAGTTTGTGTGACACTAATGGGATTTTTTTTCATCCATTTCTTCTCTGTCATAATACGTATATAAAAAGGCCATTGTTTTTGTGTGCTCGTTTTGTAGGCTGCCACTTTGCTATTGTTTTTTTTTGTTTGTTTGTTTTTTGTTTTGTGTGTGTGTGTGGTTTTTGGGTCACACCCGGCAGTGCTCAGGGGTTACTCCTGGCTCCATGCTCAGAAATTGCTCCTGGCAGGCACGGGGACCATATGGGGCACCGGGATTCGAACCGATGACCTTTTGCATGAAAGGCAAATGCCTTACCTCCATGCTATCTCCCAGGCCCCTGTTTTGTTTTGTTTTGTTTTGTTTTGTTTTGTTTTGTTTTGCTTGCTGTCTATTGTTTCTATAAGCTTTTTGGTAGTCTTTAGGGTTTTCTAAATATAGTATCATGTCATCTGCATACAGTGAGAGCTTAACTTCTTCCTTATCTTCATGGATGCCATTGATATATTTTTCTTGCCTAATCAGTATAGCAAGTACTTTCAGTACGATGTTGAATAGGAGTGGTAAGAGAGGGGCAGGGTGGTTTTGTACCAGATTGTAGAGGAAAGGCTTTTAGTTTATTTCCATTGAGAATAATATTTACCACTGGCTTGTGGTAGATGGCCTTGACTATACTGAGAAAAATTCCTTTCATTCCCAACCTGATGAGAGTTTTTATCAAGAATAAGTATTGGACCTTATCAAATGCTTTCTCTTACACCTATTGATATGATAAAATGTTTTTTTTTTTTTTTTGGTTTTTGGTTTTTGGGTCACACCCAGGAGTGCTCAGGGGTTACTCCTGGCTGTGCTCAGAAATCGCCCCTGGCAGGCTTGGGAGACCATCTGGGATGCCGGGGTTCGAACCATCATCTGTCTGCATGTATGTATAAGTGCTCTACCATATGTGATGCCAGGGATCAAGTCCAGTTTGGCCATGCACTGTTGAGCATAGTCTTGACTGGTCTGTGCATATTTACCTGTGTCAAATTGGGAAATTACAGAGTCTTAGACATCTCGATAGGATTTGTCCAGCAATACCTCAACAAAATCATTCCTTTTATTTCCTCAGTGAACCACCATTTTGCATTGTTTGTAGGACTTTTCTCTTGAATTGTCAGAAAAGAATCTTTAGATAAGCTTGAAGACCCTCCAGAATAATACAGACCTCCTGTTCCCTAAGCACAGTTAACTTTTAACCAGTTTTCTTTAATAAAGTCCTTGGACACTTTTAAAGTAGATTTTCTCATTTATACCCTCTGTAATTAGTAAAAGAAGTAATCGTCCAGATTAGAGACAACTGATTGCCCAGGCTGTAGAAGAAATTCTGGGCATCTAATTACATGTGCTTTTTTATTGTGAACACACAGAACACTGCCTTATTCATAAGACATAAGACCCTTGCTAAGTTGGTTATCACAGAATAGTGAACTGATCTGTTATTGTGGGGCAAGAAATAAAATAACTGGCACGCTTGCCACCTGTCTTTCTCAGAGTATTCTGAAGGTTGACTTTGTCTGAACTTTGTACAGAATAATCATAGATAATTTGTTCTTTTCATTCTAGCTTCTATTTTTGTTGTTGTGTTTTTGATGCTGATTTAAATTACTGTTTATAGTGGTGCTTCATTTCTCTTGATCCATGCCATCCTGTATTCAATGGGCATTGTTCTTTTTACTTGTTTAGTAACTTTATTTGGTTTTTGTTGTTATTGCCTTTTTTGTTTGTTTTGATTTTTGGTCCACACCTGGTGATGTTCCCGTTACTCTTGGCTATGCACTTAGAAATCACTCCTGGCAGACTCAGGGGATCATATGGGATGCCGGGGATCAAAGGTCTGTCTTGGGTCTGCTGTGTGCAATGCAAATGCCCTACCACTGTACTCTCACTCAGGTATTTGTTCAATGTTGCTATGTTCTAGATACTTTTTTAGTGTCTTCCACACACTTCTAAGAAAGTCATCTTTTTTATCCACACCTTTTCCCTAACTTCAAGTACTGGTTGCTGCTGCCAAGACTTGATCCTCCCATAGGAAAAAGTATTTCATCTCTGCTTTCCCTAGAGTAGCTTAGGATTCTCCATTCTAGGGTTAGTTTAAGTTTCTTACTATTTGATAATACTTGTAGGTAACTGTGATTTTCATTCTAAGTTCACACAATAAAATGAGTCACACCAAATGTTTGTTTTTCTTGTAATAAAATAGTTATAGAAATTGTTAAGAATAGTAAAAAATAGCTAAGAAAAGTATATACCTGTGTATACTACTACTGGGCCGGAGAGATAGCATGGAGGTAGGGCATTGCCTTGCATGCAGAAGGATGGGTAGTTTGAATTTCGCATCCCACATGGTCCCCCATGCCTGCCAGGGGTGATTTCTGAGCAGAGAGCCAAACCCCTGAGCACTGCCGGGTATGACCCAAAAACTTAAAAAAAAATACTATCATCTGCACCTTTAGTGAGTCATTATCTTTTTTGCTAGTTTGGAGACTTAAAAATACCAGTACTTAAAGAGTTTTGATCATAGATCAGAATATCACGTATAATAAACTTTGAAATATAGGAAATTGCCAAAATGTGACACTGATTTGCTCAAGGCAGGTTTGCTATGAAGTTTCGATCTATTATATCTGCTAATAAAATAGTTATGCCTGTATTGGTGAATTTCAGAAGAAGTTGTGCGATCCCTTTGTCCATTTTTCACTTGTTTTTCTTTTTTGAAGAAGTGTCAGGGATTATACCCAGGGCATTGAGATGTGAGGCATGTACTCTTATCAATGAGCTGTCTCAGGCCCTTGAAATCATTGTAAGCTTTTACCTTTAACACCTTTATTATGTTCTGTTTCTGCTAAGACAAATCAAGAGATAAGTTAAAATAAACTGCAATTGGCCTTCAATATGTTTTTAGTGTGTCTTTTTTTTTCTGAAGGCTATCCTTTGTGTATAGTTGATAGTCATGTTTTAAGCACAGAGTCTGATTCTCTGAGTTTACTTCACTAGGGCATTGCGGGAACTGACGTGGCAAAAGAAGCCTCTGATATTATCCTCACCGATGACAACTTTACGAGTATTGTTAAAGCCGTGATGTGGGGGCGAAACGTCTACGACAGCATCTCCAAGTTCCTGCAGTTTCAGCTCACGGTCAACGTGGTGGCAGTGATTGTCGCATTCACAGGTGCCTGTATTACTCAAGTAGGTTGACAATTTGTTTCATGAAGCTTGTCTTTTATGGAGAGATTGGGGATGGGCCTCTCAGATGATGCTCAGGTGATCTGGGGCACCCCCTGACCTATTGATTCAGCACTAGAGCCCTTAGATATCCTGCTGCTCAGGCTCTACAGTGCTGGAGCCTCCCAAGCTAGACTTAACAATTAATGTTGGGGGTCCCAGTGGGAGCAGAAAAAAGAATCTGGATGTGGCATTTGACAGGCAGGCACCCTAACCATTGAGCTATCTATCCCCCAACCCTACAAGCCGGTCTCTTTTCCAGAAAAGTCAAGTATAGCCTGCCTTTTTCGAAGTACTTGTCTAAAGCCAGATATTCTAGAGTATTTCCTAAGGAAACACGATTCTGTTCTCTGACTTTCACTTATCAGTTCTTTAAGACTGTCGGGAAACTGCTGAGTTTTTGAAGAAATGTGAATTTCTATTAGGAAAACTGTCTTTTCTAGGATTCTCCACTTAAAGCTGTGCAGATGCTCTGGGTGAACCTCATAATGGACACTCTGGCTTCCTTGGCACTGGCCACTGAGCCACCCACAGAGTCTCTCTTACTCCGGAAACCGTACGGTCGCAATAAGCCTCTCATCTCTCGCACAATGATGAAGAACATTTTGGGCCATGCATTCTATCAGCTCGTAGTAGTCTTTACTCTGTTGTTTGCTGGTAAGCTTTCCCTTCCTACCAAGGCTGTTTTGTCCAGCTAAGTAATTTTAATATTACAATATTTTATTCTTAGAAGTTTTCAAATAATGTAAATTTGTTTCTTGACTTCCCATTTATCTTGAATTGTCTCATTAGTCAACATAGGATATTGAAAAATTGTTGAAGGAAGGAACAGGATGTTAGTCCATCTCTTGTCTACCACCAGCTTACATTTGCCATCTGAAGATATCAGTATATCTATGGGTCATTTAACTTCCTTATCCATAAAACAAGAGAGTTGGACAAGAAAATTCCTAGGTCCCTTTCTAATTCTGTATATTTTGAAGTCAAGTGTCTTATGTTTGTTATTTTTCTTCCTGGTAATTTTATTTTATATGATAAGTACAAAAACAGTCATTTTTTTTTATTCTTACAGGAGAAAAGTTTTTTGATATTGACAGTGGAAGAAATGCTCCTTTGCATGCTCCCCCTTCAGAACATTACACTATTGTTTTTAATACCTTTGTGCTCATGCAACTTTTCAACGAAATAAATGCCCGGAAAATTCACGGTGAAAGAAATGTGTTTGAAGGAATCTTTAATAATGCCATCTTCTGCACAATTGTACTAGGCACTTTTGTGATACAGGTGGGTAATTGGAAAAAGATCATTTCAAACTTGATTATTATGTGGAGGACATTAGGTAAGCAGGTGACTTGTTCTAAAGTTTCTTGATAACCTTGGTGGGACAGAGTGGAACTCCGTTGTATTACTCTGTTGGCATCTTTTAAACATCTTTTCATATAACACTGTATGATATGCACCTTACCTCAAAAGTCCATGTAAGGAACATGTATTAATTAATTAATACTGTTTTATTTGCACTACTAGCTCTACGTATAGCTGTGGTGCCTCAATTGTGCTCTTTGTACTTCATAGATGTTTCCTTTAAAGTTCTTTGTATTTGTATTCTGCTTTAACAGTTTAGCAATTCATAGTAGTTGATCTGCAATAAAAGGTTTGTAAATAATTTTTAATCCAAGTCCTTCTAACAGCTGTATCCTGAGTTGGTGTATGCTCGTTTTCATCTTGTCATAGTTTGAAAACATGACAGAAAAGGGAATAAAGAAATGGTATAATAGTAGATTTGAGATGAGACAAGAGAGGATGAAGTTTTTCTCATTTTTTCTAGAAGTCACTAGAAAAAGGAAAAAGTAAGGAACCTTTTGCATTGTAATGATTGATATGCCTTTGTGTACGATGCTTACATTTTTATATCCCCTTGGATTCTTCAGTACTCTCCTGTGCAAATGCTTATTAGTAATAGAATCTGAAAGCAATACTGGAACTCCAAAAGCACTTGAAATATTTAAAATGGGATTTTTCCAATATTTGGAGTCAAACAGTAACAGTACTTGTTTCCAAATGTAGAACTAAGAGTTGTTAAAAAAAATGTCATTAACCTATATTTTCAGTACTGTGGATAGCAAAACTCAAAATTGCTTGTTTTGTAAAAGCCCTTTCTACCTTAGTTACATCTTCTTTTAAATTTAGGAAACACATTACCTAGGTAGTTTCTGGAAATATTTAAAATGTATAAGAATTTACTATTCATGATGTTAAAATTATAACTTGTAATTCCTATAAAAATGGACTATTTCAGGGCTAGAGAGACCATATAAGGATTAAGTTGTTTTGCCTTGTGTACCAATGATCCTGTTGTTCAGTTTTACAGAACCACATATGGTCCTCCCCTGATCACAGATCCAGAAATAGCTTCTTAGCATTGCCATATATAATACAAGCCAACCCATGTTGTCGCCCCCCGCCCCCCCATGGCTCATTTTATCTTATCTTACTATATGAGATGAGAAATGCTAAAATATCACTATCTTTTGAAGAGCAAAGTTGGTGACTTGTTTCTAACACAAGGCTGTATACCCAAACACTGCCAGGTATTACTCTTCAGAGCCTTACAAAAAAGTACCCGTGCTACTAGAATTCAGTCTTTGACCAGGCAGTCTATAACGGATACACTTTTTTACTGGAAGGCAATTAAGACGCAACTGTTGTTTTCACATCACATAAACTACAATATCTTTAAGTTTTTTTTTTTACATGGGTAAGTTTAGGAAACATTGCCAGTTCCGTTTACCCTGTAGAGATTTGTAACATAATTGAATCTAGTGCTTCTGAGGTCAGACCAAGGGATGCCTCTTTATTGTAAAATGTTGTATTTTTTTTCATAAACAAGGGATGATTACATTAGATCATGTCATGATTATGAAGCATTGCTTAGTGCCTTGAATTGGCAACTGCCTTTATGTTCATTTAAATGATCAACTCAGGTTTTTAAGAAACACTAGTTACTAGAAAATTGGTGAATCTCATTTACTCCATCTCTATAAATTAAAAAGATGTTTTAAATGCTAAATTCCTCATCACAGTGAGGAAGTGTTTTAGCACACTTAGGTTACACAATTCTATAGTGTTAACATTGTTTTAAGGTACATGTTAAGGAATGTGGAAGCTTGCTGTTTTCTTTTTAGAAGTTCTTAAAATGAATTTTAGTTTTATCTTCCAGATATAAAATGAAAGTTTTTATGAAGCCAAATCAATCATGGTAGAATCATTATTTCTCCTTTAAAATAAGAAGGGGGAGGGCAGACCAAGGAGATAGCTTACTTGGTAAAACACATCTTAGTATTTGCGATGCTGATTTGAGCCCCTTTACGATATGCCCCACTCATCCCACTTCAGTACCACCATGTATGGCCCTGGTGTGCCCTTAGCATCACTGTCCATCAAGCTGTGTCCCCACACTGATCTCAGAACAATTCCGGGCCAGTTCCAGGCCATTTCTGCCCATCTCCTGGTTTTGAATTTTTTTTTGGTTTATAAAGTGACTAAGCACTATGATATTTTAATTCACTTTGGTCACAATAAAAATTATTTTAAGGGACCCGGGAGATAGCATGGAGGTAAGGCGTTTGCCTTTCATGCAAAAGGTCATCGGTTCGAATCCCGGTGCCCTATATGGTCTTCCATGCCTGCCAGGAGCAATTTCTTTGCATGGAGCCAGGAGTAACCCCTGAGCACTGCCGGGTGTGACCCAAAAACCAAAAAAAAAAAAAAAATTTTTTTAAATAATTGACATAGGAGTCTTGAACTCTGTATCACGAATGTTATTTATGCTTCTCCTTGGATTTCTCTCTCCTTTGGATGGGGACCAAATTTTTAAGTAGCTCTATAGTAGTCTTCCCTAGAACTTTGCAAATGGTTTCTCTTCCTCTATAGCTCTATTTGTCCTAGTATCTAAATGCTAACTAGAAACAAACAGAAGTATCAGGAAAACAAAAAAGATGAAAGTTCTTTTTAAATAATGTATATATACATGTGTGTCTTTATCTTTTATTCCTAGAAATGTGAAATTGTTCAAAGAATTATAAAAAATATCATAAATCTAGATATGTGGATTAAAAGTCTGTTTTCTTAGTTGTCAATTTTTTTCATAATCATAGTTTTAAAAATATATCTATTTAAAACTTGAGGCAAAGTTTTATTTATCTCATTTGTCTTATTTTCAGCTAGAGTATATCTATGACCATTACTCATGAGAACAGCAATTGTTCGGCATTAGTTTCAGGGTAGTTCATAAAATTTGATGATTTGAAATTTTAAGATTTCAATAAATGTACTATTGATTATCTCTCCAGATAATAATCGTGCAATTTGGTGGAAAACCTTTCAGTTGTTCAGAACTCTCAATAGAGCAGTGGCTCTGGTCAATATTCCTGGGAATGGGAACGTTACTCTGGGGCCAGGTAAAATTCTCATCATTTTTTTTTTTTTGTTCAAATCTTAACTAATTTTTTTTAAGTTACTGGTATGTATTTTCTTTAATAAATTATATTTACTTGATTTTAGATGTTTAACCATTTTGGGCCCCAAGAGATCATTAATTCAAGATATATATTTTTAACATAACACTCTAATTCTTTATGTATGCATTTATTTGAAAAATTTACATAGATTGTCTTTTCAAATTATTTTATAATAAGTATAATGAATTAATAACTGGTGAGGATGAAAAGAAAATGTAATTTTTTATTTAATGAAAAAATATTGTTTCTGTTTACTTGGAGAATGTTCCCATACAAGTTATATTTCCATAGAAATGTATGAAAAAATATAACTGAATATTAGGATCGAATATTATTAATAGTGACTATAAAGTACAATTCCTGAAAAATGAACTGCAATTCATTATTACTACAGACAGCTGCCTTACATGTGTATGTCATTAATTTAAGCTAAGTGGTAATCATGTGCATTATACATTTTTACGAATGAATATTAACAACCTAAGTCACAGTGTCACTTGTTTGAGCAAATTCATTCCTCATGTCCTGCAAATCAGTCAGGCCAAACTTTCAGGTTTCCTTTACCACTGTCTCTTTGTGCCTCCTATCTATTTTCAAATTCTACTTTTAAGTTCTGAGACTTCTCTGACTCACTTGTGAAGACCTCTTTGAGATCTTCTAAGCAGGATCCAAATTTAGCCCACCCTTTTTTGTCTTGTGCCACTCAATTATTTCAGTGTTCCCTCATAGGTCATATAGAGCCCCACTGCCTCCAAAAGCAGCCTGACTGATTTAAGGAAGAGGAAATTCCAGCATGTTTTGCCTTCTGCTGTTGCTCTATGCCTCAGTAGAGTAAGCCTGCTTTTAGTGAGCAAAAGACCAATGGTCAAGAGCTTGTTCACTTCTGTGAAATGAGGTGGTTGACCTACGTGTATGTACCCTGAACAGTTGTGCATATGACAGCCTCTTTCTCTCTCTCTCCCTCTCTCTCTTTCCTGAGGAACCCCAGCACTTGAGGGATTGGCTACTAACCCTTACAAACGATAACATATTTCTTGGGTCCTTTGTGTGGCCTGTATGTTTCCAGTGGTAGCTCTTCCTGTTTGGTGTCTTTCTCAATCTGTATTAATATTATTTCAAGAGTTAAGTCAAGTTTAATAATCAATGATTTTCTATCTAGCCTTAAAGATTTTTTTGAAGTTTGATCTGTTCTCGTTGAACTTTGACAGCACTAATGAATAGTACTTTGTTTTGTATCCAGTGAGACTTACCTACCTCTTTTGTTTGAGTAAAAAAGTAATTGATAGATACAGGCATGTTTGCATAATGGATGGATTGTTTTGAATGGCTCATTTTAAAATATGAAAGAAAAAGTTTTTTTTCTACTCAAGAAAACTCTGTACCTTTCACATTCAATCTTTTGCGTGGTTAAGAGAAGACTTATCATGCCGGAAAGGACAGCCTGCCTGCGGGGCCAGGATCTCTTGGCTTCATTGACAATGTTGGCAGTGTTCAGACCTTTTAGATGAAAGCCATGGTCGGTTTAATTGACGTTGGTATGATTCACTTCTAAGATCTTTCCCCTGTGTTGTAGCTTATTTCAACAATTCCAACTAGCCGTTTAAAATTCCTCAAAGAAGCTGGCCACGGAACACAGAAAGAGGAAATACCCGAGG
>PVKC010001241.1:37125-52990 GCA_004027635.1 Crocidura indochinensis | reverse complement strand
TTGCACATCAGGTTGTAGTGCTCACATATTTGGCCATAATGCTCACCTGAGATTGCACACCATTATTTGTGATATTTGTGTATATGCTTACTGGGGTAATTGAGGCACACAGTTTATGGTTGTGTTCACATGGTTTACTGTGGAATTCACACACTTGCCAGAGATCGAATGTCCTGGCCATAGTACTCAGAAAACTTTCCTACTTGTGATGTGACCAGAATCCTAGGATTGCAGACAATAGAGCTGCCAGGTTCAAACAATAGCACCACATAATGCATATGGAACTGAGGATGAGAACTCTTGGCCATAGGCTTGCAGGGCAGATGTTCTAATGCCACTGTGCTATTTCACCAGGTTAAGAGATTGTGTTTGAAAGTAGGAGGAGGGGGATTAGATTGACCCACTTGCCTCCCTCAACCTTGTCAGTATGCCAAGGCTACTTAATGCTCTATTCACAGACTCTTTGCTTCTATCCCCTCTGAGAGATGCATAGTCAAATGATTGTCCTCACAGCTGCCACTCACCTTAAGTTGGCTTATATCATAGGCAGAAATAAAATGGAGAAAGACTTGATTTCAGTGAAGAAGCCACAAGAGGGCTGGAGAGAGATCAGTGGGCTGAGCACAGGCTTTATATGTGGGAGGACCAGATTCAATCCTTAGCAACACTGGGAATGATCCCCAAGCACAGAGTTGAGAGTAACTCCCGAGTACTGCTGGGTGTGGTCCAAATAGCAGAAAAATTAAAAAGGCAGAAGAAACCAGAAGAGCTTTTTCCTCTTTGATGTAGAGTATACACCCAATGTTCATGAAGAACTCTCTCAGGATTCAGCCAGACTTTAATTACTTCTAGAATTAAAGTTGTCTCAAATCCTATGTACAAAGAAAGAGACTGTCATTAAATCCACTAATAAACTAAATATTTAAGGTTTATAAGGACAGAGTGTTTTATTCATTTTTATTAATCACTTAATGCCTATCAACTTTATTCAGTTAAAGTTTTGTACAGTGGTCAAATTTATAAGTGAATAAAATGCACAAATGGTTTTTCATTGTTATTTATTGTGCTTGGACCAATTTAGACAATATAATTGACTAAAAATTCTGGAGAGTACCTAATGCAATGGCTTTCTGAAACCTAACATTTTTACTAATACCTCCTCTACTCATAGCTACCTTATCTTCAAGCAGAAAATATTGAGCACAGAAGAACCTTTGTTTACTTTAAAACTATGTCTACTAATATTGGGGAGAAATTCCCTAGAGGGACAAGGCTTGTCTTACATATTAAACCTGAGGGCAGATTATTAAAGGGAAAAAATAACCTACTAGCATTATGGAATATTATTTTTCTTCTCTCAGATTGTCACAGGAAATGAGACTCACTTAACAGTTCCAGACACTTAATTCTATTTAACTGCCGAACTTTATCATTTTGTCCTTAGCTAGTAGACCATCCTAGACAGCATGAGTGCAAAGGGAAATGACATGACAGCTTTTTACTAAGGAATAGTGTGTCACTAATTTAGAAATAAGTTCCAAAATTAATATGACTTATTTTTATTTGAAAGTTGTCTAGTTTGTATGCTATTTCATTTATGATAAGCACATTTCCAAAAAGACCACAAAGGCCACTTCTACCAATATACGGTTAAAGTTATTCTAGATCCCTGAAATCTGGTGTTTTCTGGAAAAGTCTTGTATAGGACAGAGGAATGTGTCCCAGACTGGGGTGGGAGTGAAGGGTTCAGAGATAGTAACTGGAACTCCTGATTTTTATATACAAGACCCTGGTTTCTTATCAGCTTATATCCTGCCCTCACTCTCCCTCCATCCCACCCCCCCCAAAAAAAAAAAACAAGTGGCGTTTGTTCATCCATTCATTTATTCAAGAAATATTTGTTGGGTTTTGTTTTGGTTTGAGAGCCACCCCCCACATGTTCAGGGGCTATTCTTGCTTCTGTTTGGGGGGAACCTTATGTAGTACATGATTGAACCTGAGTCAACTATGTGCAAATCAAGGTCCTTAACCCCTCTGCTATTTCTCTGATCCTCAGTAAATTGTTATTGAGTGGGCACTCTGCACTCATCATTTTTTAGACTCTGTGAGCAATACCCACTACCACTAAGACCCTTCTGGGGCTTCTATTCTAGTTCGGAGAGCAATTTCAAAAACAGATTATGTTAGAGTAAATAAATGACTTGTGTGGTATTGATTGCAAGATGTGAATACAAGTGTAAGATGGTGATACACTTTGTGTTAGATGGAAAGAGAAGAAAAAGGACAGGTGATAGGGAAGGCAATCCTCTCAATGATTAGGGGTGAATGTGATCTAAAAAATTTTATAAGGGATCTATACCTAACAGTGCTTAGATATTATTCATGGCTTTCTGCTCAAAAGTTGTCTCTGGTGGTCCTTGGGGGGGGGCATGCAATGCCAGTTCTGGGAATGGAACCCAAATCTCCCACAAGCAAAATGTGCTTTGCATGTACTCAACCCCTTGAGTTCCTCAGGCTCTGACTACATTTTAAAATGGAATATGCATTAGAACAAGATTTACTCAGAAGGAAACATCTGTGCAGAACCTTATTAGTGAAGATAAGCAATTGATTAACCACCCAGTAAAAGCGAACCTAGAATGTTTAAAGCACAAAAGACCACTGCATGTGGAAAGTATGTGGACATAGTAATAACGTCTGGAAAACATAAAGGAGAAGCAGTGACTTAGAAGATGTAAGGACTTTGACTTTATTCTTAAAGTGGAAAAGCTTTGGAAGATTAAGAGTAAAGAGGCAATGTGAGCTACCATGTATAGGAGAAAGAGATCTGGCTTTGGCTGCAGGAGACTCTGGAGGAACACACCTAGAAGCCGGAACACCAGTCAGCTAACTTTTGCAATAATTCATACTGGAGTAATCTGGTATGATGTAGAAGCAGGATGGTGATCGTCAAAGGTTTAAGATAGACAGACTAATAGAAATTCCTTATGGATTAAATGTGTGGCTTGAGAACAAGAAGAATCAAGATGGCTTTATGGATTGGTGGATGTCAGAGAAAGGCTGCACTCAGAAAATGGAGTTGCCTTTTTCTGCCCCTGGAGGGTGCCTTAGACAATGCAGCCTTCAATTGGCTGTATCTGTTAGACATCAAAATGATAATACCAAGGAAGTGCTTAAATGTAGAGAGCTGGATTAGAGAGAAATTGCCTGAAGATTGAGCCCTAGGGTGCTCAGAGCCTATGTGAAAATGAGAAAAGTGGCCAAGATTGAATAGGAGCAGCCAATGGGGCAAAGTGAAGCCTGAGAGCGTGGAAGCCAGAAACAGCAACTGGTATGAGTTCCAAGGTTGTGGCTCCTGCTTGGTAATTACAATTAAGGGACATGTATTTGTATGTGTATTTTGTGTGGTTAAACAAGATTGAGTCACAAAGTGAAACTGCGGCTCTTTATATTCAAAGTTTAAATGATCATCAGTTCACCTGAAAGAATGCCTTATAACAATCTCAGTGGATGTAATTTGTCATACTGGATTGTGAGTTGAAATGATGAGTCTGGTTTCTGAACTCATTTTGTTTCATCTTTATTTCTTCATTTGGGAAACAACAGACCTTTTTTGCTTTTGTTTGAGAAGAGCCCACTCAGGTCTTTGAAGGTCTTGATTCTACCTTTTCTTAGGGGTCACTCTTAGCAGAGTCCAGAGACCATATATGGTACCAGGAATTGAACCTGTGTCAACCACATGCAAGGCAGACATCCTACCTGCTCCAAATAATAAACTTTAGTCCAAATAACTTTTACAAATAACTTTCACTTTTACAAAGTGAGAATACAATTCATTCTTTACATGAGAGGCGTTTCCCACACATATTTTTTTTCCTTTTTAATCTAGTTTTCTTCATTTTGTTTACTAAATACTAAAGTCTAAAGTTGAACTCCAACTAATAGCATAAAGAAGAATTTATATTTTGGAGCAAAGGATATGACTCAGAGGGAAGAAGCAACTGCTTGGCAGGTGGGTGGGGTGACATTCTGATGATGCTGATCACTTGAGTACCTCTAGGTATGGTCCCCAAATCAAAAACAAATGAAAGAAAATACATACTTTTAGATTGGAGAGAGAACACAGGAGGGCAGAAGGGCATAATGTACATGCAGGAGACCACGGTATGATCCCAGCACTACTTGACTTCATGAACATCACCAGGAGTGACCCCACCCAAGAGCACTGAGTCAAAAGTAATCCTTGAGCACTACTGGGTATGACTCAAGAAAAAAAAAGAATGCATATTTTCCATTTAAGACTGAAGAGTATCCTGTGCTTCTAAATTAAGAAAACATATACTTAAATTGAATATTTTGTCCAGCCTTGTTAATGTCAAAGCTGTGGTTATTATTTTTAAGAATTGTGTATCTTTTCTCAGTAGCTTTGTAATTATGAGAATGTTTTTTTGCTGTTGAAATTTGGACAGTGAGTCCCGTTTTGAACTTTTATTGCCAGTCATATCTTTAAACTCTACTTCTTTTCCATTCATAATCCCCTAAAGGGATACTTTTTGGAAGACTGGAAGTGTTTATTGTCTAACCTTAGAATTAAATTGCTTGTTTCAAAGTTTGCAATTTGATTGTGGCATTGGGAAAGGAACTATGGCTTATTCACAATCTGAAGCTCAATTTAATAAAGTTTGAAAATCAACATAAAAGTTTTAAGACTTTATCATTTGCTGATAAATCCAAAAAGGAAAAATTTTATTTATAAATGATTGTATTATTTAAGTTTATAAAATACTTTTTATAAGTCCCTTTAGAAAAACTCAAACATTATTTGATATTAGTTAGCTTAAGTCTATGTATATGCTTGATACTAACATTTTTAAAAGCAAGTTTATACAGATTGTAAATTTTCATATTCTGTTTATCTTTAGGCCTTTATACTTAGATTTTTTTGTATGATATTGTGCTTTTAACTTATAATCTCTTAGCCACTGCTGTAATTTTCACCACTAACAAATAATATTTATGTGATATACTCATCCTTTGTCTAGTTGTTTCTCCAGTGATCATCTTAGTTGTATAAATAAGCCAAATGTGACCAGGCAAAAAAGCAATGCATGTTTCTAAAGATTCTACTTCAGATATTTGCAAGCTGTTACTTAGTGAAAAAGGAAAGAAAAACTAGTTTCAAGAGAACAGTCATTGAAGTAATTTCCAGTAGAAGACAGCTCAGTAGGAAATACTTTAACATATTCTTTGTTCTGACCTCATCTCTCAGCATTGAATTACAGTACCCTACTAGTATTAGCATCATAATTCATGTTTTATATTAATTTATAATGATGATAATGTTGTCTACCCTGTGCTGTTATAAATATGTTAATAAAAATACATGTCATCTCGTTCAATCTAAGATGTGTATAATATTATGGATCCCACAAAGGAAATAGCTTTACTAAGACTCAGAAAGTTTAAGTAACTTGTTCCACGTCATGTCATTGGGAATTGGCACAGCTGTAACTTTGGGACCCGATTTTTCCAACTTAGAGTTGAAAGATCATACTGTACTATATTTTGTTTCCAAGGAATAAATTTAAATGATCACAATAAAAATAATAGTATTGAAAGTTTGAACTCCGGGGCCTGGGAGATAGCATGGAGGTAAGGCGTTTGCCTTTCATGCAAAAGGTCATCGGTTCGAATCCCGGTGCCCCATATGGTCCCCCGTGCCTGCCAGGAGCAATTTCTGAGCATGGAGCCAGGAGTAACCCCTGAGCACTGCCTGGTGTGACCCAAAAACCAAAAAAAAAAAAAAAAAAAAAAGAAAGTTTGAACTCCTCTCAAATAAGGGAACTATGTTTTTTTCAGGGGGAAAAGAGATTTTTCAATGTTTGAACATATGAGGAAAGCCTGCTTTATCTAATTGCTTATATTTGTAAGATAATAAATTATTTTTATATTTCCATACTTCCTTTTAATCTAAAAAGATTGTTAAAGGAAATTTAAAGCAAAAGTAGGAAGAAACGTATATAAATCCTATGATCTTTCCGTTTTCATCGTCAAAAACTTACGAGTTCATCTCATTTCATTTTCCATTCAGACACTTTCTATTGCCTGCTGAATTATATTAAAATCAATCCAAAACATTGTTTCATACATAAATATTATAGTATGTATATAGATTATTATGTCTATTTTGGAGGCTGACTTAGGAAAAGGAATATTGTTATTATTTGTCAGTAAGCAAACAATTCAAAGCTTTTAAGAAATTGAGCAGGGCCTACGAAACGGGTATTTTAGAACTGAAAATTGCATCACATCAGCAAGAATTCTATGATCAAATTTTCCCTTTCAGGCCTCTCTGTACCAGATACTTGCTGTAGGTATGCCAAAGCATGCATAAGGAGACTTGTCAGTGAACACGGTGTTTAGAAAGTGTGTGTGTGAACATGAAGTCTAATATATTATCCAGCACAAATAAAGACTCTCCTCTTTATTTTTTAATCATCTCATGTCGTATTTACGTGGATGTAACTTCGAGAAATAATTGTGTACAAATAAATTATGTAGTTTGTTCAGTCCTAGACGTAGAACCTAAGCATATTTGGTATTTAGAGAGCTTTCCTCAGTTGTACATACTTTTTTGTTATTGTTCTTTAAGTTCTTTTGTTGTCTAATTGGAATACTGGTAAAGTACTATCATTTTCCAGATAAAGTTCTTGGCAACTTTTCTCTCCTGCAAACCCCCTAGGACAGTCCACAGCTCCATGAAAACATGAGTCAAATACATTACAAATTTCCCAAGGAGAATCAACATCTTTTCCAGCTGTTTGGATAGTCTGTCTAACATCTGACCAGAGCTCTCATCTCCCAGTATTGTTCTGGGCTTTTACACTTTGACTTTGATTTGTTCAATGTTATAATTTTAAAACCAAGCCAATAGGGTGAGTCTGTACTTTCTTCTTTAAGATGTTTAACTCTTATCACTTACAAAACTAACAATAATATTTTTTTAAACCATCAGCCACAGAAGATATTGTCTCCCTTGGTGTTTCTCTTTGACAGTGCAAAATGCTTTCTTAATGCTATCAAACTTCTCCTACTCCCCTCTCTTTTTCCTCCCTGGGTAATTTTTCTATTGTTCATAGAGTAAAATGTTTCTCAACTATAACATCAAAAAGAACTAAACTTGTTTTGATTGATTAGTTTCAGGTTTGCTATTTTAAAGGTCTTTTGGCATGACCACTGTGTTTCAATTTATTCAGAAGGAATGCATTTGTGATCATTCCAATTAATCCCTTGTCTGTTTTGTCTGGCATCTGTGTGAAACTAGTTATAATAACTTTAAAGTTTGGCAAGCTGTACAGTAAAATGCCCAAGGTGGGATGGAAAACTTTCAGGGCCCAATTAACAAAAGTCAGCTTGTCCTCCAGCCTATCTACACAAAATCATCTGTTGCTTAGAGTTGTCTTTATAACCGTTAATAACGTTTGATGAGCAGTTCAGGGTAAGAAGGTGAAGTAGAGCAACTGCTTTGATAAGAATAAATTCCAGAGCTGAAAACCAAATTTCAACATATAAATGTGGAGTGCACACACATAATTACCAGGTTTGAAGTGAGGAACAGAAGTATACTCTTGAAGATTTGGAGTTTCAATTCAAGCTCTTATTCAAAACAAGAAAGTAACATCATCTTCATATGTATTCTAGAAGCTTAGTTGTATTAAGTTCTTCTGTGCCCAGCTGAAATTGACATAATTATCATGATTTTAGGATACTATTGAAAAACAGTTATTAAAATAGCATGGGAGTCTTTAGTCTCAAAACCCATCAATTTATGTTAAACAGTTTTTTATTATTTTTTATTTGTACTGACTACCTTTTACCTGTTTAACTAACCTCAAAGTTTGTTGGGTTGTTTTGTTTTGGTTTTTGGTTTTTGGGTTTTTGTTTTTTTTTTTGGTTTTTGAGGCCACACCCGTTTGATGCTCAGGGGTTATTCCTGGCTTAAGCGCTGAGAAATTGCCCCTGACTTGGGGGGACCATATGGGACGCCTGGGGATCGAACCGTGGTCCTTCCTTGGCTAGCGCTTGCAAGGCAGACACCTTACCTCTAGTGCCACCTTGCTGGCCCCAACCTCATAATTTTACAGCACATTTGATTTCATTTTAGTAGTAAATTCTCAAACTTCATCTGTTGCTGTGACACAAAAGGTCACTTGGACATACAATTGACTTTGGGCTCACCTCTACCAGTGTTTTCTAATTTCTAGCACTGTCAACTTTAAGTATGCCAAAAGACTTGCTATAATTTTGAGACATCAAAGCTTAATTGCAGTTACATATGCTCACATAGTGAATGCAACATCCATCTTTTATTCTTTCCCCTTTTTTTGGAGGGGGTCCCACATCTGAGATGTTCGGGGGTTATTCTAGGCTCTACACTTAGGAATTATAACTGGCAGTGCTCAGGGGACCATATGGAATCCCAAGGATTGAACCCAGGTCAGCCACATACAAGAGTTTATCTTAATTTAAAATTTTTGTTTCATATTTTTGTCAAGGATGAAACCCAGAGTCTAATACAGGAAAAGCATGCAGTCTACCACTGAGTTAAAGCCCAGTTTAAATGGCTAAGTCCATGTTATCGTCACAATGTCCTGAATAGATATGAATTATTTTTAACAGTAAAAGGGCATAACCTTTTACTTTTTATTTGATGCTCAGGACTGACTCCTGATTTTGTACTCTGGGGTCACTCTTGGTGGTGCTTGGGGGACCATATGCAGTACCAGAGATCAAATTAGGTTCAGTTGCATGCAAGAAAAATGTTGCATGTTCCCTCTCTCCAGCCCCTTAATCTACATTTTTAGTTTCAAAAGAAAAGACCTAATTTATTGTTCCAGATTAATCTGGGCCCTGGAGGAAAATTGTCAATTTACAGAAGTCAGATCTTCATGACTGCTTGCTTCATAGTGAGCTTAAAATTATTATAAATAATAAAAATCAAAGCAGAAATTTTTTTTAAATTTTAAGCATAAAAGAGGTGACTGGAATTGGAGCAGATCTGCTCACACCTACTTGATAATTCTACGTGATTCCTCAGAGTATGTACCTAAGTTCATTAATCGTTTCCTTTGTTCACACTGCTTTTGCTGCTGGCAAAATGTGCTGAAATCAGTGTTGTCACATGTTTTTAATTTTTGAAAATCCATCTTTCTAAGACAGACACATAAAGAACAACTAACTGCACGGAACACCACATTAAGAGGAAAGTAGTTGAAGCTCTGCCATGAATTGTTACCAACAAAAAAGTATGATACTATTTGGCCTCATCTCCCTCAGGAGGGAATTCAGACTGTTGAATACCTAATAGTTCTTTGCATTTCAAGGTTTTTGTTTTTTAAATATGCTGTGGTGGACAAAGCATGCCTGTTATGTAAACATATAGTTACTAAAGACACTAGAACATATGTGAGTGTTTTAAAAAATATCAGATGTGTTCCAATAATAAAAGCAATAAAGCATGCTTCAGAGTTCTGGGGCTTTGCCCCTCTGAAAATTCCAGCCTCCTTACCAGTAGGATTATCTTAGGTAAGGGCTGCAGCAGCTTGTGTTAAGCACCACTTTCCTGCTGTTTCCTTACTAAAGTAGTACTGTAGCTAACATGTCAAGATAATAAATGTCTCTCAGATTTGCTATAAAGTCTTTTTAAAAGTGGTCTCAGTGAAAGTTTTTCATACATTGGTGTTTGGTTGATTGGTTTTATGTCCCCAGCTTGGTCTCCCCCAAATCTCTAAAAATTAGCTTCTTATTTACTATTCCTTTGTTTCAATATGTGAGTTTTAGCTGATTATAAAATGGGAGACAGGAAGGGTTGGAGGAATAATAGCAAAAAATGAGTGATGCCAGGACTTGCTGCTGGCTTGTTGAGTAAGACTTGTTTGTTGAGTAATTACTTGAGAGCTGTATTCATTTACTCAAACAACTTGATTTGCATGTGTGCAGTTTCTGTCCACATCAGGCATCCCTTTAACATCCCTACCTTTCTCCTGCATGCAAAAGACAAAACCTCTGCCCTTAAATTGAAGTCCCCAGCTTCCACTCACAGCTCTTTATGTGTTTCCCACAGCCACACTACTCAAGAGCACTGTCTACAGAGGCAATCTCCACCTTTCACTTTTATTCCTTCATGCCTGGAGTGTGTATTCTCGTCTCGATCCTGACAATGCGTGTACTGGCTTTTCACAGGATCATTTCTTTACTACCAAATTCAATAGATGCTTACTGTACTTTTCTTCTCTCTCTTTTCTTTCTTTTTTCCTTTTTGTTTTTTTCCTTTTGTCCTTCTGTACCACCAGGTTTTGGGGCTCGATTTGGGAAGCCACACCTGACTCTGTGCTTAGGGATTATTCCTGGTGATGATCAGGACTATACACAGTGCCACAGATCAAACACAGGTGAGCTGTACTCTCTCCGGCCTGTACCACCTTTGGTCCATCATTCAGTCATTTCCACTCAAAGGCTTCTGTGACACTCTGTTTGGGACTATTTGCTATGGATTCCTTCTGAGGATTGGTCTTCCTCCACTGCTTATTACACATGAAGTATCCCCATAATTTCGTCCTCTGGCTTATTATTATATAAGGATATATTGTATCTTATATAGATAGGATTCTTGTATATATATATATCCTTGTATATATATATATATATACACAATATATATTATATGTATTTCAACTGGTTTCTGTTGGTAGGTCTGTGTGTCCAGCATTCTACAATACATTCCCATCTCTCCAAGTAAGATAATCAAGACTGACACTAGTTTTTTATTTTGATCCATACCTGGTGATGCTCAGGGCTTCTTCCTGATTCTGTGCTCAAGGATCAATCCTGTCATGTATTGGAAGATTATTTAAGGTGCCATGAATCAACCAGGTTGAACCACATACAAGGCAAGTTTTCTATCCACTGTACTAACTCTCTAACCCCAAGACTGACATTATTTTACCTACCTATCCTACCTTCATTATTTTTCCAAAAATCAATGAATTATACCACTATCCCATCTACCTACCAGATCCATGTTTAAAATTTTTGTACCATTGTTGCCTTTCAAATTGTACTAAATCTTGTCAAGTCCACTGTGCTATTTTATGTGTTTGTTTGTTAATTTGTTTGTTATAAAGCCATACACAGTGGTGCTCAGGGCTTAGTCCTAGCTTTGCACTCAGAGATCACCCTGAGTGGGCTCAGATCATATGTGGTTCCAGGTATCAACCCTGGTAAACCAAAGTCAAGGCAATTGCCCTATCCACTGTATTATCTCTAGCCCAAGTCTCTTAATAACTTAATATCTTATGCTCTTTTTAATTAATTTTTTATTTTTAATTATGAGAACAAAGATGCAAAGAAAGAGGACAAGGTAAAGTTACAGTAGAAGGACAATCATCCATAAACAGAATTCTAAGAAGTCCCCTTGCTGAAATATCTTAATACTGTTAATATCATCTAGTGAACTTTTTTCTCTATCTTCTTTCCCAAACTCTTGTCTGCTTTTGAATCTTTTCATTCCATTCTTGCATTTAATGTCATTACATTTATTTAGTGTCATGTTGAAAAGAAAAGGGATAAAATTTAAGTGAATGGTTTACCACTTAAGCAAAGAACTAAATTAACTTTTTTTGGGTGGGGAGAGGTAGGTTGTCAGTCCACATTTGGCTATGCTCAGGACTCTATCCCCAGGGATCACTCCTGGTAGTATTCTGAGAACCACATGTGGCAATTCTAGGGGACCAACCAGGGTTGGCCACTGGCAAGGCAAGTACTTTACCTACTGAACTATCTCTTCCGTCTCTTACTAGTAAGATTTTTTTCAGGGTATACATTTCAAATAAATTGCCAAATAGTGTCTAGTGATTTCATGACATATACTAATTCAGATACTATCCATAGTAGAATGTGTGTTTGTGTGTGTGTGTGTGTGTGTGTGTGTGTGTGTGTGTGTTCCCTCCAATAATAATCATTCTGGTAAATTTATTTTGGGTGGAGTTGTTGGGGCCATATCCAATGGTTTTCAGGGTTAACTCCTGATTCAGAGTTCAGGGGTTACTTCTGGTGGTGCTCAGGGGGTCTATATGGAATACCAGGAACTAACTTGATATTCCAGGTTAGTTAGTACTTGCAAATCAAGTATTTTCAACTTTGTCCTAACTCTCCAGCCCTCTCTGATTCCCTCCATGGTGCCAAGGATCAAACTTGGGGACTCACATATGTGAGGCATATGCTTTGCTACTAAGCCGTATCCCCAGTCATTTTTATTTTCAGTCCTTTGGATAAATTTAAAATGATATCTCAGTTCATTTACTCTAATTTTAGACAAATTTCTAAAATGTTTGTTTGGTTATCTGGTTGCCAAACCCACAATAGATCAGAAGCAGGAAATTGGAAGAAGAAAGACGAGTTGTTATAGTCAGATTCATTGGCAGCAGTGTGAAGTAATAGACAAACAGTGAGGAAGCATTCAAGAAAACCAAAATACCAGAAATAGAATCCCCAACAGTGCAGTGCATGGCCCATTTAATTCAAGGCCCAACAACCCAACTCCCCTCTGTGGTCTCTAGGTTTCACCATATTTCAACACAGCGTACCCCATCTCAGCATTTTGAAATCCTGTAAAGACAGTAAAACCTTGGCTTGTAGAAATAGTAATTAATTATCAACTGTTGTCAATCAGCTATAGATTGCTAAAATAATATTCTTTATTTGAGCTCTCACAAAAATAAAGCACAACACTGAGATTTTTGCTTGCAAAATTCCAGCAGTCCACTTACCTTCTACCAAAATACTGCAAATAAGTTTTATATCCTTTGAGTCATTAGACAGCTTGCTGATGGATATGTTATTAACATGTAAATGAGATAAATTCTAAAGAATCTTCTTAACTTAGGGAAAAGAATGCTTTTGTCAAACAGGATAGCAAATTTTTAATTTTAAGGAACTACTTTGTGAATATGTCCTTCTGTCTTTCTGAAGAACAGATTATGTAGGCAATAATTAAAATGTGTTAGGTTTTTTTGTTTGTTTGTTTGTTTGTTTTTTTGGTTTTTTGGTTTTTGGGTCACACCCGGCAGTGCTCAGGGGTTACTCCTGGCTCCATGCCCAGAAATTGCTCCTGGCAGGCACGGGGGACCATATGGGGCACCGGGATTCGAACCGATGACCTTTTGCATGAAAGGCAAATGCCTTACCGCCATGCTATCTCACGGGCCCCAAAATGTGTTAGGTTTTTAAGTTAAAACTTCCCACTTCTCTGGGCAGAAACAATACCACAGCTATTAGGGCATTTGCCTTATGTATGTAGCCAACCTAGAACTGATCTCAGCATCCCAGGTGGTCCCCCAAGACTACTAGAAATAATTTCTAAGCACAGAGTCAGGAGTGATCTTTGATGTGGCCCCAAAACAAAACATAAAAATGCGGGGCCCAGGAGATAGCATGGAGGCAAGGCGTTTGCCTTTCATGCAGAAGATCATCGGTTTGAATCCCGGTGCCCCATATGGTCCCCCGTGCCTGCCAGGAGCAATTTCTGAGCATGGAGCCAGGAGTAACCCCTGAGCACTGCCGGGTGTGACCCAAAAACCACACACAAAAAAAAAAAACATAAAAATGTCCTAATTAATTATTATGGATTGGAGTGATAGTACAAAGGATAGGGCACTTGTCTTGCTTGCAGTTAACATGGGTTTGATAACTGACATAATGTAGGTTTTATTATTCCATCACCAGGAATAATTCCTGAGTGCACAGCCAGGAGTAACCTCTGAACATCACTGAATGTGCCCCCTCCCCATCCATCCCCCCAAAAAAAAAGAAAGAAGAAAAATACTTCCCTAACTCTGTCAAACTTTTCCTAATGAAATGTTTTGCCAACTTTAGGCTTTGGAGAAATCTAGGTGAATAAACAACTCCAATAATAATCAATAATAATCAATAATTATCAATAATAAGACCAAAACTTTAGGTAGAATAAATCTTGTTGCAAGTGATACTTTCCAGCAAGGAGGATCGCTATATTGCCGAAGTATTTAATCAGAATTCAGTTTTAATTGCTGAGGATTTGGTAGAAAGAATTTTTCAAAAAGTAACATGAGTGACTGGGGGCCAGAGTGATAGTACAGCAATAAGGTATTTGCCTTGCATCTGACTGACCCAGGCTAGACCTGGGTTCATTCCCCAGGATCCCATATGATCCGCCAAAGCCAGGAGTTATTTCTGAGCACCTAGCTAGGAGTAACCTCTGAGCGACACTGAGTATGGCCCCAAAACAAAAGTAAGATGACTGAAAAATCCCTAATAGTTCAAGATTCTATTAATTTTACAGTAAGTCAGTATTGTTTTTTTTAAATTTCTTTATCATTTTCCCTCCCCTCCCTTCCCTTTCCCTTCCCTTCCCACAACCAGATGTATTCAGGGCTTGTTCCTGGTTCTGCACTCAGGGATCACTTGATGAGCCCAGAGGAACTGTGTATGGTACTAGGAATCGAACCCAAGCTGGTCACATGCAAGACAATCATCTAACTTGCTGCTCTGGCCTTAAGGCTTTCATGCAGTCTTCATAAAAGAAATTAGAACCAAACCTGTAAAGTTAAAAAATAAGGCTTGGGGGTGGGGGGAGATAGTACAGGTGTTTACCTTTTACACAGTCAACCTTAGTTCAACCCATGGGCCCTTTATGGTTCCCTGAGTACCCCACCAGGATTGATCCCTGAGCATAGTGTCAGGTGTAAGTTCTGGGCGCTGGCCTCCAAACCATAAAACCTTTCTTA
Organism: Crocidura indochinensis; assembly: GCA_004027635.1. Lineage (NCBI taxonomy): Eukaryota > Metazoa > Chordata > Mammalia > Eulipotyphla > Soricidae > Crocidura > Crocidura indochinensis. The sequence goes on along the minus strand of PVKC010001241.1, from coordinate 38,168 downwards.
CTGAGATTTAACTATCTCCTTTATAATTTATGGGGGGTGTGGGTGGTTGTTGGGCCACACCTAACAGTGTTCATGGTTTATTCCTGGCTCAGTGCTTGTGGGACCATATGTGGTATTACATACAAGTCTGTCTCTGGCACCAATCATCTCTTTCTTTACCTCATAGTCTGTTATCAAAGACATGAAGAATTCAACTTAAACTTCAGAACCAATTTTATAGTCTGAAATTGTCATTATTATATTACTTTCTATAAAATTTGTACTATGAGGGCTAAAGATATTTCTGAATTTTACCCCTCTTGTCAGAAGACCCTGGGAGTTCCTATGCTGACTCCTATGGAAAAATGCTCTTTTTTTTCACCAAGTGCAGAGGTTAATTTCAGTTCTTCAGCTCTGAAATAAGGATTTCAAGATGTATTTTTACCATGCCAAAGTCTGCAAACGTCTTGGAAAACCCAAACCATAATGTGGAAATCTGACAAGCATGCCCTGGGATTTGCTTCTTTGGAGATAATAATCTCACTTTTCCATTGAGGGAGGGGTTCCATACTGCTAGTTAGGCAGTATGTTTCTATTGTCAGATTTCTCCCACTCTTCATTACCTATTTGCTATGTATTAGGGAAACATGGGTCCTATTTTTCAAACCAACTCCCAGTATTGGAATAATAATGGCTATAGTATAATAGTAGCCACATGTAGAACACTGTCTATTCTCTAAGCATGAAACTAAATGCATTATTTATATGAATTCATTTAATTCCTAGACAACTAGGCAGTTTGTCCAAAGGAGGACACTAAAATTATGATTTCCTTGTCCTGACCTTTTTAAAAATTCATATTTTTATTTGGGAGTGATGTTAGAGTCACACCTGGGTCTGCTCAGGACATAGGCCTATCTCTATGCTCAGGAGTCATTCCTGTCAGTGAACAGGAGGCCATATATGGTGTCAAGGATCAAACTAGCATAAGCCACGTACAAGGCAAGCACCTTATCTATTTAATTATGTCTCCAGCCCCTCTGTCTCTCTCTCTCTCTCTCTCT
>PVKC010001241.1:0-30059 GCA_004027635.1 Crocidura indochinensis | reverse complement strand
CTGGTTGTTTTAAATTTTAAGTAAGGTCATGCATGTAGGATTTTGATCTGAAAACTTAGAACATTTGTAGATTCTCAATAATGTAACCTTGTACATGGGTTCCTTTTTTTTTTTTTTTTTTTTTTTTTTTTTTGGTTTTTGGGCCAAACCCAGTAACGCTCAGCAGTTACTCCTGAGTATCAGGGATTATTCCAGATGGTGCTTTAGGGCACCTTTATACAGTATTAAGGATTGCTATATGCAAGGCAAATTTCATAAACCCTATTCTCTCTCTCTTTCTCTCTCTCTCTCTCTCTCTCTCTCTCTCTCTACCTCCTGAGTTTTACTCATTTTTTTCCTGAGCTTGTTATCATTTGTTTTGATAGGAAAGTTGTTTTAGAGAGGCAGGAACATAATGTATAAGGAATAGACAGTGATTTCACATGGAATTAGACTGTGGAAAATGAAATATTATTAGAAATTACTATAAAATCTTTTCTTTTCCTATCATTATAGTAATTAGTTTGTCCACTTCCAAGAAATGAGAAATTGGTCTACAAATTCTAATTCTTGGACATAGGGCTGGATCCCAAGAGAGAAAGGTATTTTTTTTCCAGATTTTTCAATGAAGGAAAGGATTGATGTGGAAATATCTCTGAAGTTACTGGGCCTTCCTTCCTCTATTTTATGCCATCATCATCATAAGTTGTGTTTTCCAGACTCTAAAACCCCCAACACAGTTTAAAATTGGAGAAAGTAATGCCTCCCATATTCCTTTTCCCAAGGATTGCTTTAGATATTCATGGGTGTTTATTGTTCCAAATGAATTTCAGGAGTGATCCACTTCTTTGAAAAATGTCATGGGTATCTTTAGAGGGATTGCATTAAATCCGTACAATGCTTTGAGGAGTATTGCCATTTTAATGATATTAATCCTGCCTATCCATGAGCAGGATTGTGTCTCAATTTCCTTGTGTCATCTCTTATTTGTTGAAGCAGGCTTTTGTAGTTTTCTTTGTATAGGTCCTTCACCTCTTTGGTTAAGTTGACCCCAAGATATTTGAGTTTGTGGGACACTAATGTGAATGGGATTGTTTTTTAATGTCTATTTCTTCTCTATCATTATTAGTGTATAAAAAGGCCATAGACTTTTTCATGTTAATTTTATAGCCTCCACCTTGCTATGTGAATCTATTGTTTCCAGATGCTTTTTGGCAGAGTCTTTAGGGTTTTCTAATATATTATCATGTAACCAAGATGCCCTTCAACAAATAACTGGCTAAAGAAATTGTGGTACATATACACAATAGAATATTATGCAGCCATAAGGAGAGACGAAATTATGACATTTTCCTATACCTGGATGTGCATGGAATTGATTGTGTGAGTGAAATAAGTCAGAGGAAGATAGACACAGAATAGTCTCACTAATCTATGGGTTTTAAGAAAAATCAAAGACATTATTGTAATAAGGCCCAGAGACAATAGAGTTAAGGGCTAGAAGGGCCAGAAGGACCAGCTCACAATTTGAAGCTCACCACAAAGAGTGGTGAACACTGTTAGGGAAATACCTACACTAACAACTAGCATGACAATGTTAAAGAATGAGAGAAGTAGAATGCCTGTCGTGAATACAGGCAGGGGTGGGGTAGGAGGAGGACATTGGTGATAGAAAGGTTGCACTAGTGAAGGGGGCCAGTATTCTGTTTATGACTGAAACCCAACTATAAACATGCTTGTAATCATGGTGCTTAAATTAATATTTAAAAAAAGAAAAGAAAAATTATCTACTCATTTTATTGGGGAAAAAAGGCCCCAACACTGATTTTCCTACTAGCGCATATCAGAATATTATACCATACGAGAGTATGAAGAGAAAACTCTCCAGTGTCTTGGTAATTTAAAAAAAAATGAAGAATGAAAAAGTTCTTGTCTTTGAACCAGCACGCATTCAATGATACTATCTTACATTCCAAGAGTGGAATGCTTCTCTCATACCATGTTTAATTTTAATACACTTCAGGTTTAAAAAATTTTTTGAATGCTTTCTTATCACTTAGGTTTAACCGTGAAAGAGAAATCAGTGTATCAGTGTTTTAAAGATTTCATAGATCTTAAAACATAACTCTCTCTCACACAGTAAGTAGTAAGTGTTGTGGCTTTTCACTTCACACATGACATGTATGATGGATAGTCTATCTGAAATGTCTATTTTATTTGGTGAGGAGGCCAATACCTGTTGATGCTCAGGAGTTACTCCTGATACAGCACTCAGGAATCACTCCTGGCAATGATTGAGGAACCATATGAGATGCCAGGGTTTGAGTTGGGGATTGAAATCAGCAATCACCGTACCCACTGCCCTTTTTCCTCTGGCCTCTGTCTGTTTTAAAGACGATTATAAAACTTGATTTCTTCATTCACTGAGGACATGGATTGTGTGAGCTATTAACACTTCTCCCCTTCCTTTAAGCCAATGACTTTCTTTTTTTTCTTTCTTTCTTTTTCTTTTTTTTTTTTTTCTGGCCCACTCCTGGTGGCACTCACGAGTTATTCCTGTCATTGCATTCAGAAATTGTCCCCAGCAGGCTCGGGGACCATATGGGATTCTGGAGATTGAACCCAGGCTGACTGCATGCAAGACAAATGCCCTACCCGCAGTGCTATCACTCCCCCAAAGTGAATGTCTTTCTTCCTTAGGTATCAATGGAAAAAATAAAGGCCCAAAATTCCCAATTATGCCCATCCCCAACCTCACTCACTGCCACCTTCCCTGTGCTAAAATGGTTCCCCTTTCTATGCTCTCCTCACTTCTTGACCATTGATAGCACATGCCACAGCTTTAATTCAAATCCTGTCTATTACCTAGACTAGAGAGAGAATACAGCAGATGAGGAGATTGTTAACCCAAGTTCAGTCTCCTACATCCTATATGGTGCTCTAATCCCTCCCAGAAGTGATCCCTCAACACAGCCAGGACTAAGCCCTAAGCACAGTGGGGTGTGGCTTAAAAAATAAAACAAAACAAAATAATATTTAATATTATTAATTTTTTATTTGATTATTAATTTAATGTTATTAATTAATAATATGTCTAATAAACTGTTCATGTGGGTTTCTCTCCATGTGTTTTCTACTTCAATGGAATTAAATCAGAATCTAATCTTGCCAAGTCCAAATTCATATAGTGAATCTATGAATAGGATCCTATTAGGTCTTTTAATTATTCCCTCCATTTGTATGATGGTTTGTACTATCTTCCTTGGGATCTCCAAAGTCTAAGTGATGTCTCTTTTATTTATTTTACAGACCAAAAACTGAATCTTGTGGCTAGGGCTGATATACATGACTTGCACACAGGTGGCTTGGGGTGGATCCCATCACCACATGGTCCCCTGAACATGGCTGGGTTGAAGCTGAGACAGGCTTAGTGATTCACTAGGTTTATGGAGCCTAGTAATTGATGAAATGAAAGCTCCAGTCAGACCTCAACTTAGTCTGCCACAGCTGCATCTCTTCGGGATGGTTTATTTCAGCACCCATGTAAATATTTATAAACATTTTGCCTTTGTTCTGATCTAGTCTATCTTATTGTTTTGACTAATTTATACTGTGCAGCAAATAGGCATTTGCTGAAAATGGACTTTTGCAGAAGTTTCATCTATAGCAGTTTAAAATTCTTTCTTCTTAGAAATTTTCCTCCCTTGCCAGCAACAATATACAATAACAATAAGTTAGCATTTTCCTCTTGTCATCTAACTGCTCTTCTCACATGCTTAACACTTCTAACATTCTATTATTATCAGCTTTTCTTTCCCCTTACTGGATTGAATCACAGAACTGCTGCTTCTTTCAATGTTTTATCATCTGACACTTCATAATAAAAAAATCCACTGGCCCTATAATTGAGTTTCATCTTTCCAGTGTTTAGAACATTCTGAAATTTTTCATTTCTTAAACAAAAATAACAGCAGAAGTAAGTGTGCATTTCCCTAAGGAGATAAAGATTAAAATGTGAAAGTAAATCACAACTAACGTTAGGCCAATAAAAAAAAAAGACCAAGTTCATGAAGATTACTTTTTGCATTTACGTTGTTTAGTGCAACAGTAAAGCCATGGGTATCATATAAAACAAGCCTAAAGCACTTTTTGTACCTCAGCTAAAAAAAAATCACTTTTGCAACCTTTGACATTGCAAGGAACTTTGCTTTCTACTATAAAGGAGGCACAAGACGATATGCTTTCCACTTTAAAAATTTTAAACGAAAAAGTTTGTTTTCATCTGTATAACTCTCATTCTTTGCCTTCATACAGTCTACAATCACAGCACAGATTGTCTATGCAAAATATTAATTATATTTTTGGTGAGAGTCAGGTCTTAATTTCCAAGCATAAAATGTAAGTGGAAAAAATTTTTTTATCCAAAATCTATGAGAATACTAAAATTTTATTATGGCATCATTGGAAAAGGAGAAATGCTTGTTATCATTTTCAAGCTGAATTCTGAAAGGAAAAGGATCTTTGAGATAATTGTAATTGTATCCAGGTGGTGTTTATTTACTTGATGATATTTTGGTAGTTACAGTATCAAAAGTACGTAGGGAAGGAGGGAGGTTTTCCCAAAGGTAGTATTGAGGTATCATGTGTTATCTAGAAAAGTGCTTTCATGATATGAGGGTGGGGAACAGATGTATCGTGGTGGTAGAGCACATCCTTTGAATGTTTAGGCCTTGATTGCTGTTCCAGCAGCTGCCTTTTTCCCCAAAACGAATGGATTAGAACTACAAACAGTATCATCAGTACACCTCAGTAAAATGTGATTTAAACATAGCAATCTACAGAATGTAATATTAGGAAGCAAGATAAATACAGAAATTGAGAATAGACCTACAAAATTGATAGTAGTTTGATGATAGAACTGTCCTAATGCAAGAGCCAAGAGCAGAGCTCAGCCCCAATGCAACTGAAAACAAAACAAAGCACATCTTTATCACGTATGGTATCTAAAATCCTGGACCCCCTTCAGGATCCACAAATGTTTCTCAAGAGTCAGACAGGAAATATTCTGGGCTTTGTCATTCACAGGTGTCTGCCATTTAACATTACTCACAAAAAAAGAGCCTTCCATGTTATATAAGCCATAAGTGTGTCTCTGGGTCACTCAAACTTTATTCCTGGATTTTGAAAGTTTTGCACAAGTCAGAAACACTATTATTATTTGAATTCTATTTTCTTCCTCTCAACCATTTAAAAATATAAAAACCATTCTTAGCTCTTGGAAACAGTCATTGCATTAGATTTTGCCCTAGGGGCCCAGCTTGCTAACCCCAAGCTAGAAAACTGGCTCAGCGGTCTTTAGTTAGTTACAGATCCTGTTGTTTCCGACTCTCAATGTCCCTTTTCTGTCTCTGGGTTTTTAGTTACCACTTACTTACTTCACTTGGATTATTATTGAACAATGCCTTAGAGCACTTATGCCTTAAAGCATTATGCTTAACAAATTCCAGAAGACAAATGTTCCAAGTATCACTGTGGGGATACATTTTAGGATTCCCTAGGATCCTATGACTTCCATGATTTTTGTTATTGTGTGTGTGTGTGTGTGTGTGTGTAAATAAAGTCAAAAAGAGTAGGATAAGAAAACCCTTTATTGGGATACATGATCATAATAGTGGATATATAATCTGTTGTATAAAATTGCTGAAATCCTACTTCATTCTGATCTTGAAATGGAAATAATTTGATGTGATGATAATCAAATGTGAGTTCCTACTCCAGAGTATTGTTCATATTCCCTACTTTGTCTCAAACCCTTTATTCTCTAATACTATGAACCAAAACAGTCTCTAGCTGTGCCCCACAGCAGGCAGGCCTTATGATATCATTATGTTTCTTTTCTCTGAAATCTCCATTTAGCATATTTTGCAACATGTTGGAAATCCTCATTAATTTGAGCATTATATGCCTTCATGTATTTAAGTATTGTTTTACCTCTTTTTAACTTGATTGACTTTCACAGACATTAAATGTAACATTCATGCTTTATGATTATTATGGTTCTATTTATTCATTTTTCAATTCATTGTTGCATCTTTGTGGGGGAAGGGGCATATACAACCATGCTACAAATCACTCCCAGATGTGCTCAGGAGACTAGAGATTAAACCCAGGACTCATGCATGCGAAACACACACTGTACCCTTTGAATTCCTCTCCCTCTGCTCTTTTAGCTTTTTCTCCATCTCACTTTTCCAACAGATGTCTTGAATATGAATTAAGCAAGGTACTTTGTGACCATGCAGGTATTGAACAAAAATAAATCTCTTTGTTATTCATATTTTAATCTTTTGTCTTTTTTAAAAATAAGCGTGTCTTAATTTCAGGTATACAACATAGTAATTTAATATCCTCATACACCAAGATGTTCACAATAATTCCACCTATCCCTTCCTTCAAAACTATAATTGGTTTTGTGTTATGTTGAGAACTTCCAGCATCCACAATCATAACTATTCTAAAATAAGCACTACAATATCATTTGTTAGTCCTTTTTTCTGTTTTGTCCTGTTTTGTTTTGTTTTGGGATTACACCCAGCAGTGCTCAGGGGCTACTCCTGGCTCTATGCTCAGAAATTACTCCTGGCAGGCCAGGGGACCATATGGGATGCTGGGATTCGAATCACCTTCCTTCTGCATACAAGACAAACACATTACCTCCATGTTATCTCTCCAACCCCATCATTTGTTAATCTTGATTCTTTATTAGTGTTGATGTTTAACATATGTTTTACTAACATTAATGTCTGATTATCTTAGACCACCTTTTCTCGTTCCATACCTCATTCTTTCATGTAATCTTAGTTCTGTTATTAATTTCCACTGGTTTATATTTTTATTTTGTTTTGTCTGTTTCTCAAATTTTACATCCTTACGTTGCACAAGATAGTTAAAATTCATCCAATAGTTTACTTTTTGTGCTTATTTAACTTCATACAATAATCCCTTTGCGCTCCCTCCATCTTATTGCAGGTGGAAAAATTTATCTTTTTATTTTAGTTTTAGTGTTTTGTTGTTTATTTAATCAGATTTGGGTGCTGTTACATCCAGTAGTGCTCATGGTCTATTCTCAGAATGACATTTGGAGCCTACTATTGGTGTTCAAGGGACTGAATATTGCAATGGTTCTGCATGAAGAATTCTCTAGTCCTTTGAGCTATCTCTCACCCCAATATTTCATGCTTTTAATAGCTGAATAATATTTCACTATATAATAACTACATATTTATCTAATCATTTGAGGTTTCCCCCTCACCCCATTTTAGGTATTGTATCATGGCAAAGTAAGCAACAATGTGGATTTTTTTTTTTTGAGGTAAGGATTTCTAGTTCTCCAAATAAAATCCAAAAGTAGATTTACTGGATTCTGTGGTTATTTTGTCTGTAGTGTCATCAGGAAACATTAGAGATTTTTTTTTCCAATTTGTATTCCCAAGTTATTTCTTTCTTTTCCCCCCACTCAGCAAATGCAGCAGATTTTTTCAAAGAGATACTTTGGGTATTTTAAATACAATAAAAATCTTTCTTCAAATGATAAAAGTAAATGTTTGGATTTAATGTGATAGAATCTTATTTGAGGTGATATATTCCCTTTTTCTGTTTCAAAATAGAAGAGGCAAACTCTTGTATGTATAACATGGCATTTTAGATTAAGTCAACCCTCTAAAAAACTGAGAACTATGAAACAAACCAGCATTGAAGGAGATACATCATTGGAAAATGAACAATCCCATGAAGCTGTTTTCTGAATAAAGTAATTTTTATCATTTGTCTTCCATGTCAGATTTTTAAGGAGGAAAGGTCACCTCATATTAGAGAACAAAGCACCAAAGTTGGTTCCTTGACTGTTGATTGGAATAATATATGGCTGTTATAGATTATGCCCCCCAAAAAATCTATTTCCAAATAAGCAGCTCCCATTTTCATTTGAAAATCTAAGTTAAACAATTGTTAAGAGCTCTCTTCATTCATTATATTTAATTACTCTGTTTTAGAGTACTTGTCATTAGAGCTTGCTCTGTAAAAGGACTCAAGTTGAGTGCTGGTTGCACAGCCAGTCAGTAAACAGCATGGAACAAAACACTGACTTTAGTGTGAAATCTAAAGAGGCCAGAGATAGTTCAAGAGTTAAGGCACATCCTTGCATGCCACTGGACTCATTTTAATCATTAGTGTGACATATAACCCTCATGAGTAAGCACTGAGACCACCAGGTCTGGCCCCCAAAAGAAATGGCATCTAGTCATCAGCCCCCCAAGCAATGATCCTAATGGCCCCTGGTATTATAGACCTCAGCAGCACAGCATAGCCTGGCTTAAGCTCTGAGCAGTCCAGCCCAATTTGACAAAGGATTCCTTGGAAGTCACCTCAAATAAAAATGGTTTAATTAAATCTAGTTTTCTGTTAATGTTGAGTCCAGTGAAAATTAAATTATTGTTTTGTTGTATAGATTGAGCAGTATTATACAAATAATGTTTTTCTAGCAACTTCCATGTAGCAAGTATTTTATAATTCCTATTGTAATTAGCAAGATTTTTTAAGACTACAAAAAGGCATTTTTAGTAATAATTTCAGTCAGAGACACTTCTAAGATTAAAGAAAAAAGTTTAAATTAATAGCCAGTTTTCTACCAAATGGAGTGAAGATGTTATTGTTATTGTTTTTGTTGTTGCTAATATTGTGATTGTTGTTTTTGTCATTGTGTTGTTAAAGACCTTTAGCCACAGACCCTGTGTTTTGAGTTTTGAGAGTTCTGATCACTGTCCTGTTAAAGTATCTGACCCAATATTTCTCAATAAACCAAATTCTTATCAATGTGAAGGAATAAGGAGTGGATAAGATTATTGGTCACTTGATCTGAAAACTACTTCTATGACTGTGTGCTACTTAATGAATAAAAAAAGACTAAAATATATTAAAGCAAATTAATTGTTCTTTTAATAAAAATGCACTGAGAAGTCAGAGTTTTCTGTTTAAATAATGACTTGACTCTAGAAATCTCTTAGACACAAACTCCAACAGCAAAGCTAATACTTTTGTATTATCTGAATTACCTCTTTTGGGAGGAAATGGCTTTGGGTCACATCCAGTGCTTCTCAGGAGACATTCCCATAGGTGCTGGGATACTATATGGACACACTGAACATAGAACCACAGTTGACTGCCTTAACCCCCATGCTGCTCTCCTATATTTTTCTTTTAGGAATTTTTAGTCCCAGAGTTCTTGTGCTTCTCTCTAGGAGAAAAACTATTAGGTGAATACCATATCTACAAACCTACAACATAGTTATCAGGGCACTTTTTTTTTAATTTTCCGTTTGTTTTATTTTATTGGAGGGCCACCCACACACGGTGATTCTCAAGGCATCCCTATCCTCAGAGATCACTCCCGGTGGTACCTGGGATTCAAATCTCAGCCTGTGATATAAAAAGGAAGCTCTTTACTTCATGTACTATCTTTCCAGCCTTAATTTCTGCCATTCTGTTGTGCTTCGTGGCCATCATCTCTCTTGTCCGTTGTATTTTATTCCAAAGTATTCCTACCCTTCCTCCGTTTCTTTCATTCATTCTTTTTTTGTTGTTTGTTTTATTTTTGGGTCACACCCGGCAGTGCTCAGGGGTTACTTCTGGCTCCATACTCAGAAATCGCTCCTGGCAGGCACAGGGGACCATATGGGATGCCAGGATTTGAACCAATGACCTTCTGCATGAAAGGCAAACGCCTTACCTCCATGCTATCTCTCCGGCCCCATTCTTTTTTTCAATATAAATCTTTATTTAAGCACCATGATTACAAGCATGTTCGTAGTTGGGTTTCAGTCATAAACAAAATACTCCCCCTTCACCAGTGCAACACTACCACCAAGGCCCCCTCCTCCATCCATGCCTGTATTCACCACAGGCATTCTACTTCTCCCATTCTTTAACACTGTCATGCTAGTTGTTAGTGTAGTTATTTTACTAACAGCATTCACCACTCTTTGTGGTGAACTTCAGATTATGAGACAGTCCTTCCAACCCACCAGCCCTTAACTCTATTGTCTGTGGACCTTATTACAGTAATGTCTTTAATTTTTCTTAAAACCCATAAATGAGTAATACTCTTCTGTATCTATCTCTCTCCCTTTGACTTATTTCACTCAGTATAATAGATTCCATATACATCCATGTATAGGAAAATTTTATGACTTCATCTTTCCTGACAATTATATAATATTCCATTTTGTATATGTACCACAGTTTCTTTAGCCATCTAAAGAAGGGCATCTTGGTTGTTTCCAGAGTCTAGCTATTGTAAACAGCACTGCAATGAATGAATATAGGTGTGAGTAAGGGATTTTTGTATTGTATTTTGTGTTCCTAGGGTATAGCCCTAGGAGTGGAATAACTAGATCAAATGGGTGCTCAATTTCCAGTTTTTTGAGGAATTTCCATATTGTTTTCCATAAAGGCTGGACTAGACTGGCATTCCCACCAGCAGTGAATAGAGTTTCTTTCTGGGGCCAGAGAGATAGCATGGAGGTAGGGTGTTTGCCTTGCAAGCAGAAGGACGGTGGTTCAAATCCCAGCATCCAATATAATCCCCAAAGTCGGCCGGAGCAACTTCTGAGCATAGAGACAAGAGTAACCCCTGAGCATTGCCAGATGTGACCCAAAAGATAAAAACAAACAAAAACAAAGAGTTCCTTTCTCTCCACATCCCCATCAGTATTGATTGTTCTTGTTCTTTGTGATGTGTGCCAGTCTGTGTGGTGTGAGAGGGTACCTCATTGTAGTTTTGATTTGTATCTCCCTGATGATTAGTGATGTGGAGCATTTTTCCATGTCTTTTGGCCATTTGTATTTTTTCTTTGAGGAAATGTCTGTTCATTTCTTCTCCTCATTTTTTATGGGATTATGTTTTTTTTCTTATTAAGTTCTGTCAGCACCTTGTATATTTTTGGTATTACTCCCTTGTCTGATGGGTATTGTGTGAATAGTTTCTCCCACTCTGTGGGTGACTTTAGTATCATAGACACTATTTCCTTTGAGGTGCAGAAGCTTCTCAGCTTAATATAGTCCCATCTGTTTATCTTTGTTTCCACGTATTTGGAGAGTGCTGTTTCCTCCTTGAAGATGCCTTTAGTCTCAATGTCAGATAGTGTTTTACCTATGTGTTGTTCTATATACCTTATGGTTTCAGGCCTGATATCAAGGTCTTTAATCCATTTGGAATTTATCTTTGTGCATGGTGTTAAATAGGGGTCTGAGTTCACTTTTTCGCAAGTGACTAACCAGTTGTACCAACATCAATTGTTGAAGAGGCTTTCCTTGCTTCATTTTGGATTTCTTGCCCCTTTGTCAAAGATTAGGTGATTGTATGTCTGGGGAGCATTCTTTATTTCATCTTTCATTCTTTCTTTGCTCCAGTAATCTAGCTAAGTTCTCACACTTAGCTCTGTAAGAAAACAAAAATATGGAAACTTCATTTGGCTCATTAGGGTTGGTGAGTGGTGGTGGGGTGTCTGATCCTCTTTTTCCATTTACTGGTTAAGAAACAGTGAGCTCAAATAGAGCCACCTGAGTTGCCATCCTCTTTCCTTCATTCCAGTCTCTTCCCTGCTTCATTAACTTTATGATGATGAGATCCCACATATGATTAGACATATTAGACTCCTCCATGTAGGATTACACTGAAGTTGTAATTGATTCTTGCTTGATTATGATATTTCGGTTTCTCTCTTCTCCTTTACTTTTAAACATAGAAAACCAAACCATAGGCCCCAATATGCCCTTTTTTTACATGAGGAGATCCTATGTAAGGTGACTAGGAGGAGAATTTACGGCAGTATTATTCCACTTTCCCCAAGGTTTACCTATCTACATTTCAGATAGAATTTTTTCCCAGAATTAGCTGTTGCTCAAAAGTAAGAGTTTTTCCCATCTACATGTTTCTGGGTTGAAAGATTGGTTCATTTTTGCTTTATTTTTTATAAATTTTTAAATTTATTTTGTTACACCTTAGAAGACAATCTTAGACAGATGTTATTGTCCCAGCTTTGCCTACAAGTTCTATTCTAGCCATAGTAAATATTCACAGTGCTTCTCCAATGGAGTAGGTGTTGTTATCTCTGAGGAAGTTCAAAGTCAAAAGAGTAAAAGATTTCTGCACAACATGCAGGTAAGGGGTGAAAGATTGGAATTAGATACCCACTTCTTTATCTATGGACCCTATGGACTTCCACCTCCCCTCTTTCTTCTCACACTGCTCTCTGCAGGTCCCTCCTCACTAGCCCTTCCCTGACTCTCTTACTTCATCTACAACACAAGAGGGGTGGCCTGCAAGGTTTTTCCCAGCACTAAATTTTTATGTTTATGATTAGTGGAATGAGAAGACTACATTTTACTTTAACATAAATTTATTTGACTTTACATTTAGTAGGAATGGCCATATATTTCGAGTTTAAATATATATTTACATAGTTCTGCAGTCGGGAATTTTAGATTATATAAACCTTTTTGTTTTCTCAACTCATTTTTCAGGTGCTTTGGAATTTCACTGCTGTTCTTTTTAACATATGGTGTTTGCAATAGTTAAGTTAGAGGGTTTTTTTATTCAGATGTTAATTTTTCCCCCTTTATTATTCTGTCTCTGTTTTACATTTCTCAGTGTGCTGAGAATGCCTGAATTGGAGGTAGTTGAAGGCAGTAAAGCAAAGCAAAATTAAGTGATCTATTAAAGTTAAAACACCAACTTTGAACTAAACAAGCTGAATTAAGCTACCAAAGATTGCATTAAGAAGACTTTAAATCCCTAGTTTTAAGAGTTCATAATCTGAAAGATAAACTGTCTGCTGTTAGTGTACATCTTATTCTCTTGTGCACACTCAGTCAACAGCAAATATATCGAGGTTCACAGCTGCAAAATCATAGTGCTGCAGAACCCAGGATAGGGATGGAGAAAAGGAAGTGGAGACCATGGGAGGCAGCTGGCAACACACCAGGATTGATTAGGAATGAGGTTGAATTATATAGAGCACCCGGCAGGACTTGCAAGGTGGTGGAAAAGAGTGGCAAGTGCCAGCACAAGCCTATTGAGTCAAGCACTACTGAGCTCAGAATCCATGAAACTGTAGACTTTCTGAACTGTTGGTCCAGGAGTCCTTCTTTATTTTTTTCCCCTTCCTTGTCCATTTTATCCCTAAATCAATACAAGGACTATTGAATTCACCTCAGCCCTTCTCTCAACAACATAACTTCAACAAACTGCTTCTAACTATACTTTTCTCACCTGTTTGTGCATTCACGACTCTTTGTATACAAACACTTTGTTAGGCCTTAGACAAACAACAGTGAACACAAATAACACCCAAACTGACAACCCCCAGTGGCATGCATGAGTGAGGAAGTCGCAAAGTCTGGGAGGAAACACATTTAATAAGCCAAGTAATCAAGAAAAAGGATTCATTGTCCAGAAAGAAAATGCATGTGAGTTTTCTGCTGGGGACACACTTGATTCCTTCAGTTCTTTTTTTTTTTTTTAATCCCTTTCCTTAGACATTCCAAATCTCTTGCTCAAACTATTTGACCACTCCCTTATTCGGGAATTTAGGACTTTCCCTAAATCCTCCTATCTCAACTGTCTGTCTGTGGAACTGATAATATTTTAAAATGTATTTAAGCTCAAGCCCTGTTAGCTGTTCAGTGCTGTGTCAGGCACAGTGGTGTTCACTGTGTCTAAGACCTGCAGGATCCCTGCAAGCATCTGGCTCCATTTTCCATCCTCCTGCCAATCACCTGCTGCGCTGCTGGCTCCCATCCCTGTAAATTGTGGTCTCTCCTGCATGCCACAAGCCCATGGCACTGTCTTCTTTCCTTGTTGCCACTTTCATACCATCTCTACCATTACTCTGCTGATTGGACTTACTTTGTTACTGTGTATTAGAAATTTCTCTCCTGGAGGACTTTTCTATATCCTCATTATTCCACCACTCCTCACTCATGATTGACAAGACCCAGAACCCCATCCCAGTCTTCTTCCCACAACTTTGTCATTCTCAGAAACTGTGGCCCCTAGTAAGAAAATTTCGCCAGCTCCCTGGACTCTTAGTTCCTTGCATATCTTCCTCTGACCCTCTATCCCTTCCTTTTCCTCACCCTGTCGATTTGTTAGACCTTGTCACAGAAAGGAGCTACTCTGCCTTTCAAACTCAGTTTTTAAGTTCACGATTTTAATCCTCACTTCCAAATTTTCCTGTTCACTCTCTCCTCCCTCCCTCCATGTGGCTGAGCAATGACTGGAGCTCAGCCAATTCAGGCAGCCCTTCATTCACTTGATAACTATATGGCTCCAGAAACCAGGAATTTCTTGAAAATTAAAAATTTGATTGTTTTCCTGGTCAGTTTTCTGGGGAAGATTAGTCATTACTTTTCCCTCCTCTTACAAACCTCACTGCACCTGCACCTTCTCCATTGTGACTTTGTTTCCACTCTCTAAAAAAATAGATCCTTTCATCAGAAAACTTCATTCATTTCCCAAGACCAGTTAGTCTACTGCCTTCCCTGCCTTCCTCCCTTTTCCCCTCATCAGTACAACAGTGATGCTTCCTTTCTGACATTAGTCCATTTCACACCTTCTAGAGTGAAATATGAAACATGATGGATGGTCTGTGGCCATTTAAGCTGATCCACACAATTAAGTTGAGGGTGATGGGGTTAAGAAAGACGGAGGAGTGTTGGGGTGTTTGGAAGTATTGAGATGAGTACACTGCTGATGAGTGTGGTATTGGAATTATGTGCATGAGAAATCGTTATTAATTTTGTAAACTATAGAATCTCTCCTGCTCTCCCAACTCCGACCAGCCTTTTTCTTGATGTTGCCAACTTAGCTTTACAGTCAAACTTCCTGGACAGGCTATTTGTGATTGATCCAATTTCCTCAGCTCTCATTCCCTCTCCCAGCACATGGCTTATCCTCTGACCGCATTCCTAAGCTGTGGGTCCATACTTCTGTAAGCACGTTCCTTTCCTCGGCTCTGTTGTCAGAGTCTACGCATCTTGAAACTTTTTCCCATCTATACTCAACACCTAGGTGATATTATCTTGCCTGTGGTTTTATTTTTATTTACATTTTATTCACTTTGGCTTCTGGCCACACCTGGGTGTACTTACTCCTGGCTCTATACTTAGGGATCACTCCTGGTGGTTCTCGGGGGACCATATTTGATGCAGGGATCAAACTGCTGTTGGATGTGTGCAAGGCAACAACACTATTTCTACACACTATTTCTCTGGTGGCTCCTGCATCTTTCACTGAACCTCTTCACTTCCTCAGCCTCTCCATAAACGTGCTATTCTTAGCATCTTACATGTAAAGCCAAAAGATTTCTGGATGTTCCACACTGCTGCCTCACTCAAACCCTCCTCCTCTGTCAACATTTCCCTCTGAGTGGCAATAGCATCTTTTCTGCCTGTCCCCACTGCAACCGCCACATTTACCCTACTCTCCCTCTCTTTTCTATACTTGCCCACATTGACTTAGCTCAGTTGCCTTTATTGTCATAATTAATCCAACTGCATGTAAAATAATAGCAGCCTAGTTCAAGTCATCCCTTCCTACCTTGATTGTTGTCATGGCATTCCTCTTGTGCATTCTACTTTCATTCTTGCTCTTTGTTAGGCATTTTAGCTGCAAATTTTATAATCATTGGATCATGTCACTACACTCCCCCCACAAAAAAAAAAAAAAAAAAAAAAAACTCCCATCAGGGCTTCTTTTCACATACAGAATAAAGGATGCTCTAGACCCAGTCACTTTATCCCTTCCCAGCTCTCTGACTTACCTTTCTTCAGCTTTATCATTTCATTATTATCTTGTGGGAGATGGTTGGGGCCACACCTGTTGATTCTCTGGAGATATTGTTTGGAGGTCACTCTCATTCCCAGTGGTATTTGAAAATCATGCAGTATTTGGTATTGCATTGATGATGAAATTCCATTTTAATGAAGAAGAAAGGACAGCTTTCAAGGAATACTCTTACCCTAGACCTTGTGTGACTCTCATTTCTGGCTAGATATCACTTCCTCAGAGTAGATACCTCCTTGATACTCTCTATCACAAAGCTGGTCACTCCTGCCTTCAAAAATTATTCTGGATAGTGTTTGATTTGTTGTCTTTTTTTCTTTTTATTTCATATAGGAGCATACCTAACATTGTTCAGGGACTACTCATAGCTTAGTGTTTGGGAGTTTCTCCCAACAGGGAACCATGCAGTTCCAGGAATCAAACTCAGAGCTCTGGGATGCAAACCATACACTCTAGCCCTTTGAACTATCTCTCTGACCTTAATGCTGTGCTTTCTCCTCATGGTCTAATGCTCTTCAGAACATTATCATCAACAGAAATTGTATTTTATATTTCTCTCTCTGGAAAATCTATTTTAGATTCCATCATCCTAATCGAATCTTGCCTCCAGGCAGTACCTTGTCTGTGTTACTGCTGTATTCTAGCCACAAGCTTGAAATGAAAAGGTCTCAGTCATTGTGCATTTAGAAAACTAGTAATTCTGAGCCCTCCCACTTCAATGTGTTTTCTTTGGTGCTACCTCTGCAATTTTGCTAATTAAGCCACCCATTGAGCCATCAGTGGAATGTGCCAGCATTAGAGTGTTGGACAGTGTTAAACTATGATGTCCAAATGCTTCAAAATTCTAGGGTCTTAAAGCAATGTGGGCTCCTTTTTCGTTTATGTTCCCTGTCCTTCAGAGGCCAACAAGATAGCCCATTTGTTGGTGTATAATCAGGCTAAGAACAAGCCCACCTTAAACATCCCCTCATACTGAGGCAAAGGGAAGACTACCAGAGTGGGTGGCAGTGGTCTTGTTTGGCAATTAAGTTCTTCGCTTATGCTTTCTTTTCACCATTTCTTGATCCATTTTGGGCACATAACTGCTGGGAACTGGGTAATTTACTCCTACCTGATGTTCAAAGCAGAGAGCCAGAAAATTCAGGGACCAGCACTTATGACCACCACAATCAAGATACAGAAAATTTAAAAGTCAAAGGAGAAATAGCTCATTCTTTAAACTTTTGTCTTGATAAAATCTCAGGAACCAGTGTATATTTCTTTTATTTTTAAAGGTCACATATGCATTTTTCTTTTCTTATGAAATTTGTGACTCATACATAAAATAGAATAATGGATTGCCAAACCTTCGCAAATGTTGACATTTGCCATCTTTCTTTCTTTCTTTTTTTAAACTTTATTGATTGATTGGTTGACTGGTTGGTTGGTTGTTGGACCACACCCAGTGATGCTCAAGGGTTACTCCTGGCTCTGCACTCAGAAATCACCCCTGGTAGGCTGGGAGACCACATGAGATGCCAAGAATTGAACCAGGTCCCTCCCAGGTTGGCATGCAAGGCAGACACCCAATCGCTGTGCTCTCTCCAGTCCCTCCATCTTTATTTTATATTAGTTCTTTTTTCAGCAGCAACTTCGAAAAAAAACTATTTAATTCTATTACTTCTCTCTTCTGAGGGATGACAGCTATTTTTAATGTGGGATAAACTATGTAAGATATGCCCTACTAGCCAGTCTGCTGATTCAGTGAAATAACCTCAAGAATTGATGCTGCTCAATCCCTGTAGTGCAAAGGATAGCTGGGTCATCCCTATGGTGCTGAGGTCCTCAGGACCTCCAAGGATGAAATCAACTATGCTCAGGGCCCTGTTTGGTGCTTGGGCTTGAACCTGAGTCAGGCACATTCTAGGCATATACTCTAACCACATTTTAGTCATGAGCCCTAACCTTGCCCCAACTTTAAAACTTTTTTCAAATGTTTCATAAGAAATTGGGGCCGGGTGGTGGCGCTGGAGGTAAGGTGCCTGCCTTGCCTGTGCTAGCCTAGGACGGACCACGGTTCGATCCCCCGGTTTCCCATATGGTCCCCAAGAGCCAGGAGAGACTTCTGAGCACATAGCCAGGAGTAGCCCCTGAGCGTCACTGGGTGTGGCCCAAAAACCAAAAAAAAAGAAAAAGAAATTGCATAGATTCCACTTTGAGATATTATATATATATTATAAGTACATAATGTGTATTCCTGCATCTATCTCTGAAATACATGGAATACTCTAATCATTTCTCGCCTTTCCCTCCTTCACATTTTATGTCTGTACATAGAACCATATGTCCTCTAGAATCTCTCTTCAAATGTCTTCTAGAATCATCTTAGTCTCATATATGATATAAGTAATATTTATTCCTGTATTGGTATATGTTATTGGACATCTTTGAGCATGTTTGTCTGTGATACCATTTTAGATTTCAGTCTGTGAATGCTTTCTTGCAATTCTGTGTAATGAGTACAAAAAAAAAAATTAGGTACCAAAAGGCTGAAGATAGTGGGAAGTTAACACCCTGAAGAGCAGTGGCTGTTACTAGGTAGGAGAGGAGATCAGAAAAAAGAGGAAGAAGAAAGAAGAGGCAATTGACCACTGACAGTGGAATCATTGATAGTGTCTGATCTTTGCCTGACCAGGAACAGGTAGGTATCTGGCTTTCTGTCATCTAGTAGATGACAAATAGTGAATGAAACTTGAAATGGCAGATATTGTATGGGTTCCTATTGCAGACAATTAAATTGGGTCAAGATTTATTTCACCATAATATTGGAGTTTGTTTCTGGTATTCTTTGGCTAACCTGTAAGTGGCTATCATTTGCCTTCATGTACTTGGCTGACTCATAAAACATATTTTGACTCATAAGAAAATAATTTAAACACAATAATCCTTGCTTCACTTTTTAATGGCATATCCATTCTGTACGCTTTTCTTCATGAACTTATCTAACCTCTTTTAAAAAGAAAACTCCACTCTGATGTGGAAATTTATTTATCTGTTCCATTCTGTTCTTTTCTAAGAACAGTAAGTTTTCTGTGTATATAATGCTGGATTTTTTTCAAGCCTGTGGACAATTTTTATTCTGAAATTGTTTGTGGTTGAGTGATATGTAATGTTCAATTTCCTCATATTTTAAATATTTTCTCTTAGAAAAATCATTCATAGAGGAAAAAGAGGAGAAAAAGAAGAAAAGAATGATTAATGATTTTTATTTAACAAATAGCATTCTCAAATAAATCTCAGAGGTTTTATAAGCTAGAAGTCACTCAAGTCTATGCATTATTGTGAAAATAATAAAATAGTCATCTCACAAGCAGTTCAAAGGAACCCCATTGACTAAACTTGGTAATTAATCGGTAAGCTTTACTGAGCAATATAATAAATTCTTTTCTTGTAAAAGCTTGACCTAGTACAGTTTTCGTTGAAACAGTTTGCTTTTACAGTATAATAAAACTACAAAGACATTTTGAGAATTAAGTCAGCTGTATGATGTGATTATTAAACTATTTGCTGTTAAATGTGCATTTAAATTATTGGATGCTCAGAAGAATTGACAGCACATTTGAAATGGTTTTTCTAGTTTTCATTTAGACATAATTGTTTCGTAAGTTAAGGATACCAGTGAAGTGCATATATGTCTCCTTCCTATAAGTATTATTACATAATCATCCTGTTAAATGTTGAAGCATGACATCTAAATTCTACTTCTACAGAATTTTATAAATAACTTAGTGGAGTTATTTGTACTGTAATTGATAGTATAACATTAAATGCATGTGATTATATGAAGCCATGCATAATGTGGGAATTTCTGTTAAATTCATTAGCTATTGAGTAAAGATTTTCCAAGTACATGTACATAACTCCCACTAATGTAGCTGGCTTTTGTGTAATTATCTCTGGAACGTTAATTCCTGCTCTTGATACATTTCAAAGTGTGGTTTTATGAAATTACTCAAAGGTAGAAAAGTTTGTGGTTTTTTCCTTTCAGAAAATTAAATAACTTCCCATCTCTACTACTTTGGAGGTTAAACAGTACTGCAATACTTAGTTGGCCTAACTTTAAAGATTAAGGTGATTTTTTGTTTTGGTTTGGTTTTTTGGGTGGTTTTTTTTCCTCAAGCAGATATCAAATGTTTGCCCGTTTTCTTTTCTGGATAAAACTCTGCATAGCAAATCTAAATGTAGCAAGCAACAATATTATAATGAATGGTTTCTTGAACCCAAAAGCCAGGAGGCTGACCCCCAAGCAACATTATGTTGTTAGGCTTCTTCTTGCTTTCAGGAGAGCCAAGTGTTGTAGAATAAAAAGTGAGTGATGCAGAAACTGGGTTTCCAAAGACCCTACTCAATATATTCTTAATAATGAAAATGTAGTTACTTTTATTACTTAGAACCTTTACAGTATACTAGAACTTTTAAGAATAAAGATGCCCGAGATGATGCTTTTGTAGCTGTTAATAGTTTCCTAAACTCCTTGGTTTGAGTTTGTTGATTGATTTTGGGCTTGGGGGCCATCTTAGGTGGTGCATAGTGGTCACTCCAAATTCAGTGCTCACAGGATTTTGTGTTGGGGTATACATCTTGGGTCTATTTTATGCAAAGCATGTACACTAACTCGCAGAACTATCTCCCCCGACAATCTCCTGAATTTGCCTAACTTATAAATAACTTAAAGTCATGAATATTTGGGAGAAATAAACATATTTGAGCAATCTATTCTTAGGATTTTAATATAAAATATTTTCTATGATATTAGAAAAATTTTTAAGTTCAAAAGGCAAATGGGGAGCCAAACCGATAGCACAGAGGTAGGATATTTGCCTTGCACGCAGCTGCCTAGGACAGACCTGGGTTCAATCCAGGCGTCCCATATGGCCCCCAAGCCTGAAACGATTTCTGAGCAGATAGCCAGGAGTAACCCCTGAGTATCACTGGGTGTGGCCCAAAAAAAAAAAACAACAAAAAAAAAGGCAAATAGGTGAATAGATTCAAACAGCAAAAGTTATCTCCTAACATGAAAGAAAGCCTTCATTGACCACAGCAAATTTGTGGAGCAGAACTTTAATGGCATATTAGTAACAAGCCAAAATTAGGAAGAAGGGAACTGAGATGTCAGCATTAACATAAACTAGAAGATTATGGGAAGATACCAGAATAAGTAATACTTTCATAAAGAAAATTATTAGAAAAATCATGACTCCCAAAGTAGAAAGAATGGTCAAAGCTCTTGAAGAATAATAGAAATAGGTTTTTTTATTCACTGTGACAGTAAATGTATTTGGAGCTCTTCCTAAGCTTAATCTGTTTAATGAAGCCTGAAATATGCTTAATTTGTATAGGCTAGAAGAGCATATTCTAGAAGAAATGCAAGCAAAATATTATTTGGGGCTAAATCTAAGAATATTCATGGTGACTGACCTAGTGGGATTCCCTTCTACTTGAAAGAATTTCAGGTCATTTTGTGATTCAATGTCTTGTTGAGAAAATTTTCTATGAAGAACATGGAAGTCTTTAATCATAGAAAAAAATCGTTCCACTTCTTTCAGAATTTACTCTTAACAGAGAAATGATAAAATATAGCCAGGGGACAAAATGACGAATATCTTGAACATCAGTAAGACATTTAAAAAGATTTAGTTCAAGACCCTGGTTCTAGTCCTCAGTACCATACCTGAGCATTGTCAGGAATCGTTCCTGACCACAGCCAGAAACAGCTCTGAGGCCTAGTAGTGGTTGTGGCCTAAGCCCAACCCCACCACCTAAAAGAAACATGCTTTGAAAGGATTGAAACACCTCAAACAAAAGATTAACATGTGAAAATAATATATTGGTTATCAGTAATGAAATGTATACCGCATATTTTGGAAATGCAACTTGATTTTCAGTTCCTTGAAACAAAAAATAGGAAGAATTTACCAACTCTCAAGCAACCACATTTAGGCCATTGGGGGTACTGATACAGATTAGTTGTTCAACAAAGGGTTCTTTGTTTCACAGGTATATTTCAATTCAGTTTTTACAATTTTTGGCAGAATATTAACTAAAAAGAAATATTGATAAATCACCTTCAATAACTGAAAAAAAAACTAAACTAAATGTGAGGAATTAGATTAGATGAGATGTACACATGTGAGGAAAGATTAAAATGTCCGTGAAGTGCAGATTTATATAGTCTCCTAGGTTCTGTATACTATTTAATTTGAGGGCATTATGTATAGATCAAGAAAATTATTTTAGAATTGTTGTATTGTCTGAGTCTCTGACTATGAACCCTGACTGGTATTTCAAACTTTCCTGTGAGTGAATATGAATACTGATCTGACTTGGAGATGAGCAGCCCTGGGAAATGTTTCCTCCCAAGTGGCAGTTTGAGTACTGTGATACCAGTTGTGCCGTGCTCGACTGGGAAGTCCCTTCAAATTCCTGTGCTTTCTCACCATTCCACCGCCTGCCCTGGATTGCACAGACTTGGCCACTGGTATTATTGTTATGTTGTTAAGGTTTGTTGTTATTTTGGTTCTCATTTCACACTTCCATTAGGATCTTTCTGTTAATTATTAAAATGTTGCTTAAACCACTGACCTCAGAATTATCCTCGAAAAGAAAAACAATGTAAGTATGCTAAATGCTAAGTGAGACTTTTTATTAAAATTTCATGTTTGGCTGTGTGTGTGTGTGTGTGTGCGTGTGCGTGTGTGTGTGTGTGTGTGTGTGTGCTTTACTTATTCCATGATAACCGTGTGTGTGTGTGTGCGTGTGTATGTGTGTGCTTTACTTATTCCATGATAACCTTTTATCTCCTGAACACTTAATTTGTCATTTAGGACATTTGTGGTTAGGAATAGAAGGCCCATTTTGTAATTGGTCACCATGCCAGAGGTGAAAACCATTGACATTGAGCCTCCAGGGAGCGAGAGCTCTTGGCAGGCTTCTCTTTCAGTGGGTGTTTTTTTTCAGTTTTGTCAGGTCTGTGTTCCCTTGGGGGAATTTGTACCCAATGAGTATTGAGGTTTTTTCTGTTGATTTTTTTCCCCAAAAAAGCATGTGTTTTCTGCATTCCTATTTTATGGTTCCCTGCAAAGGAGGAACAGTTTCTTTCCTTATTTGGTTTGGATTTGATTAGCAATGCTTGGGATTAGTTTAGTCTTTTTAAAGTACAGCAAATGAAAGGTAGCAGAGGGTGGTGGAAATAGCACTGGGCAAGGAAGCAGAAGACAATTTTGATTCCAGATTGCTCTCTAGTTAACTCTGCAAGGGACTTCTCACTTCTCACCTGAATCCCATCATCAGGTTTTATATAGATGAAAGATATGGATAAATGAGAAATTTGGGTAGTCAACCTTTATTGCTTTTCAGAATGCTGTAATCCTTATATTAATATTGATAGTACAACAACTACATTTGCAGCTTTGGAATACTTTATACATGTTACATCTTCCTCAGCAACACTGAAGGATGCTTGTGTTTAGTTTTTCAGAGAAGGATGCAATGGTTAGATTGCTGTTATACACATAGCAATTGGCATAGTCAAGACCAAAATTTATTTGCTTCCTCTCCTATTTTGTTGCCTAATACTCAGATTACCAAGGGTTATACCAAAGTGTATTAATAATTAGGTTTTAGAGTGCTCCAGTTTCAATTTTAAAATTCTATGCACACACAAAAAAAATTCCACTTTACCATCATCTAGTCTTGTGTTCACAGGCATATACTTTCCTTTCTCTGAAGATTGATAAACTGTGATCTAGGCAAAATCATATCTACCTCATGAAATTTTTGAGAAGATATGCACAAAAATACGTCAAGGATAAGGTACTAAGTGCATAAAGTGGAGGAGTAAGTGGTGCATGAAGTGGAACAAATGATGCTAGGAAAACTGTATAATCATAGGCAAAAAAAAAAAATTGAATGTTTCCTTACCTCACACTACATATAAAAGTTAATCTAAAGCATGGGTCCTCAAACTTTTTAAACAGGGGCCCAGTTCACTGTCCCTCCGACCATTGGAGGGCCAGACTATAGTAAAAACAAAAATTATGAACAAATTCCTATGCACACTGCATACATCTTATTTTGATGTGAATAAACAAAACGGGAACAAATACAATATGTGGCCCGCAGGCTGTAGTCTGAGGACCACTGATATTTTAAAGAGCTGGGGATTGACCAGATTCCATATAGTACATTAAGGAAAACACAGAACTCTCTAGGATATGAACTTTATGGGATGTCTTCAAAGATTTGGCTCATTAACAAAGACAACAAAAGCAAGAAGGAACAAATTGGGACTATATGAAATTAAAAAGGTTTTGCATGGCAAAAGAAATCCAAGCTAAAATAAAAGATTCCCAACTTTGTGAGAGAAAATAATTAATATATGATACAATGGATAAATGGGTAATATCCAAAATATATAAAGTACTCACAAAAACTCAGCTAAAAAAAAGAAAAAGAAAACGAAGCATCAGTCCCACCAAAAAAAAAAAAAAAAAATGAGGAAGGAAGGCCAGAGAGATAGTACAAGCAGTAAGGTATTTACTTTGCACACACCTGACTGGAGTTGATTCCACCCAACCCCACCCCCAGATAGTTTCCCAAGACCTCCAGGCAGAGCCCGAAATAGCCTTTAGCAGAGCGTGCCCCCTGCCCCCCAAAATGAGAAGAGATAAATAGGCACTTTCCTGAAGGGGACATATGGACAGGTGGTAGGAGGTGGGAAAAATGTTTGTGTTTGCTTATTATCAGGGAAATGCAGATCAAAATGACAATGAGATATCATGTAAAACCACTAAGAGTAAAAAATATTAAAAAAGACTATAAAAACCCAGTGTTGGCAGGGATAGTTGGAAAAGAAATACTCATCTACTGTTAGTGAGAATGTTGTCTGGTTCAACCAAAAAGCAGTATGAAGTCGTCTCAGAAAAATGTAAGAACCATTCCTTAGTACCTACACCTAGAAAACTCTTACAAAAAGATGTGCATATCATATCTGTGCTCATTACAAGACAATTGACAGAATATTGAAACAATCCCAGTAACAATGAACAGATAAAATTTGTGGTACATATACATGCTGGACTGCCATACAATTATAAGAAAAGTTGAAATCATGCAGCTGACTACAACATGGGCAGAACTGGAGGGTATCCTATTAAATTAAATATGTCAGAGAAAGAAGGACAGATACTGGACGATCCCGCTCATCTGTGAAGTATAAAGAGAAAAAACAAGGATACATACAGACATAATGATGACAAATATGGCTTTAAAGTATAAAACAGATTACCAAGCAGTAGGGGGATGGAGAGGGGCATGAATAGAAGTGGAAGAGCTGTGACATAAAGACAGTGGTGGAGTTCTTGGACAATTTGGTGATGGTGAAGATGTAATAACCATACATCAAAACACTTTGATAACCTTGATCCCTAAACTATTAGGACAGGAGTACAGAGGTGAGAGTGCTTGCCTTATATTCAGTTGGCCCAGGTTCAATCCCCAAATGATCTACCAAGCTACCAGAAATAATCTTAGAGCCTAGAGCTCTCGAGAAGTAAACCCTGAACACTTCCGGCTGTAGTCCAAAAATCAACAAATAACTAAGTATAAATGTTGCCTAAACTATAATAATTCTCTTCAAAACATATTTCAAGGACTGAACATGTGCATATATAAATCGGGTGGTACCTTTTGCCTTTGCTTACATTGGCAGTCATTATTTTATTTTATTCATTTTGTATATTAAGCTTAGTTTTTGCTGCTTATTACCAAGGATGAATTCAGGGCCCTGAACTTACAAAACACATCCTATACCACTGAATATATCTCCAGCCTTGGATTGTTAATGCCAAGAAAGGATGCCTAATGAAAACATTTATGCAAGGAAATGTTCTCTAAGTCCCATATTTGTACCTCTTTCCAGAAACTGATTCATTCAGAAGTTATTTCTTATGTTTTCTTTTTTTTTTTTCTTTAGGATTACAAACACTAAGGTTTGTAATCATCTTGACATAGAACCTAGGGGTATTTTGGATGTCTATGGCAGTGCATATAAAATCAGTCAAACATGAATAGATCCTCTTCCAATAGACTATTTCTACCAACCCCCAATGTACCCAGAAATCCAGAAATTTTCAACACAGTTCTAGGATCAGAGTGGTAGCACAGTGGTAGGGCGTGTGTGCCTTGCACGCTGCTGACCCAGAATGGAAGCGGGTTTGATCCCTGGCATCTCATATGGTCCCCTGAGCCAGCAGCAATTTCTGAATGCCGCCAGGTGTGGCCAAAAAAGAAAATAAAAATAAAAACCGGTTCTAAGAACTTCTCAGCAGTACCTGTCTAGAAAAGTGCTGAGTGCTTTCCCAGGCATTGAGGCTTTGTCTGTTTTCAATCCTCACCCTTTAAGGCAATATTAAAGATCTAACAACTGTAAATGAAGTGATACCACTAAAGGACAGACTTCCTTGTGCACATATTAGTCTCATAGTTGTAGCTGAATAGGATTCTGTTAATGTCTCTGACTGTCTCTCTCTCTTTAGTCAATAACTTTAGACAATTTAAGTCAAAAAACTTATCATTACTTTTATCCTCCCAGTTGATCTGCTTGTTAGTAGACACTGGATAAGAGTAGGTATAAAGAAAACAACTGCAATAAGTGGGAAAGGTTTCCAAGAAAAAATTGTTAGAATGGGAGTGTTTACCAAGAAATAAGCAACACCCCAGGGACTGGTGTTATTTAATCATTTGTGTTTTCACATTTGTCTCTTTGGTGGCTTAATGCTTCTCTCAGGCACTGCCCTGCAACCTTCAAGTGGTCATTAGAGGCATTAATTTTGACCTACTATCCTACTCTGTCCCTGTTTCTCCCTTCTATGCTGTGTCTGTATTCAAGACATTTCTGCAAAATGCCACCTCTGGGAAAGGGCTCTGGATTCACCCCTGTGAAAACTCTTGCCTGCATAATTAGCCTAATTTTTAAAAATCAAATCATAGCAGTCATTGTCCCAGTATGTTTTTAGTCTGTGATGTTACCAGCTCGAATATTGAATTTGAGGTGGTAAACCTTCCTAAAGAAAGATGTATACTGTGCTTTATGCATCATCACTGGAAGAATTTTGCTTTGAAGCCCAGTGTGAACACTTAATTTTTATTTGCTATTATAAAAGAGTCTCTTTGAGCTGACAAATATGAAAATATGACTGTGATTTCGGCAGAAGTCCAAAAACTTTAGAGAGAATGACGCTTTTATCTTTGAAAGTCTTTTGACTACTGCATTATTCTATTAATAGATAGAGAACGGGTACTAACATCCTCTATTGGAACTGGTCTTTCTACTAGAATACTAGGGAAAGCTGTATTTGCTGAGTATTAAGAATAATTGTATTTATTTAATTTCTGTCTTTGGGTAGCTGTTAAATTTACTTGAAAGCTCTGTGTAGCCAAGTTTCCAGGTTTTTATTTTGTTTTGTTTTCTTTTGTTGTTGGTTCTTTTCACTAATATAGTCTTCCAGGGAATCCCATTTCATAAAAAAGTTCCTTTAAGTTGATGTGAAGTGCATACTTTGGCTTTCCATGAAATGACAGTTAAGTAAGCCTTGAGCTAAATGGCAGCTTCCTCACCATCTAGGAATTGTGCATAAGTCTTTAAAGTCTGTTAATATGTACTTCTCCCTGTGCAGTGGCTTGTCTCACCAATTTGTCTCACAATATTCTAATGAGTCAAAGAACTAAAAGCTTAATGAAGGATTCAACAGCACTTCAGTAGGAATATTTTCATAGATCGACTGAAGGCACCTACTGTTCATGGGCAACATTTCTAAGAACATCTATCGAAAGTCTTCATTCATCACTATGATAATATTTAGAACCCCAAGTGAAATTTTAATAATTTCCTTCTCATTGAAAACGGCCAGAGTAAAAGAAAATGAAATGATTTTACCAACCCACACTCATTTTAAATTAGAGCTGAAGATTCTGCCCATACAGGAGAAGTCATTTACATAATTTAGGGAATCTTCAAAATCTAGATTTATCCTCTGGGCATTGCTATTTAAGCCAGATTTTAGAAATATCCTGCAGATGTTATTGTGAACATAAACTGCATCAGCTATCACCTTCTAAAACCAAGTGAACTACTTAGAGGAAAGTAGAGAGTATAAAGGGAAGAAATCTTTTAATTCGATGTATGTTGATATGATTTGTGTAAGTATTCATTTTATTTGATTTGAATGCTGCTTCCTTATCTCTAGTGATAAAGCCTTTCTCCTAGGGGTGAAGGAATGCTGTCCAAACTATCCCTTCCTCTATCTCTGTCTTTTTCCCTTCTAGATTTAGGTTTTCTCTGGGGTTAATTTTACCTCAGGCCTCCAAGCCCTAAATTTGGAAAATACTTAGTGAGCATGAAGCAAAGGTGAGTTTCTAGTTTTGGGAAAGGCTCCCTTTGTCTCAAGAAGTAATGTCAGAAATACAACAGAATCATGATTCTATTCAAAGTAAAAATGTTTTCATAGGCTGTTATTTTGGATTGTAAACTAGACCATTGGCTTTGTGATAATTCTGAGTCTAAGGATTTTGGGTTTATATAAGTCCTCTCAAAATCAGCCCAATGGAAACCAATAAAATTGGAGGCATCTGGGAGTTGAGGATTATGAAAAAATAGTTCTTTTTGCTGAAGGGTGCCTGAAACTGATATACTCAAATTGTGCTTTGCCTACTTCTTCTCTTCTCCCTCTCATCCTCAATTCCTTGAGCCTCATCTTCCTTGACAGTTTCACATTTAGTCTCTATTTGAAAACCTCCATTCCCTGTGGCCCACTTTGTTATTGCCAGCGACTTGTTCAGCTCTTAGAGGTTTCAGTAACTTCACATTGACACACTGGCCAGCGTTACCTATAACCAGTGTAGCAGTGAATGATAAAGACCACAAACATTGGCTACATCTTGCTTTCAGTTTCCGAATTTGGCTTTCACCCAGTACTTTTGATCAAGGCACAAAATATTCCAGAATGTTTATAATTTTGTAGCACCACTTCATTGGCGTAAATTCGTTCCTCAACCCAGATGGTGATCTGCTTATGAAGGTTTTTTCTTCCTTGCTTATTTGTTATTTAGAAAGTCTAGGATTGGGAATCGGCGGTCCATTTTGTAATGGATCTTTGTGCCAAAGGTAAAAGCCATTGGCAAAGTTCTTCAAAGAAGGGGGAGCTGCTGGCAGGACAGGGGTTGGTGGGCGTTACTCAGTTCCTTTGGTTTCTATTCCCTTGGGAGAATTTGTACCCATAGTGTTTCAGTTTAGATTTCTCCTGCCTCCTTTCAACCTCCCCAAAGCATATGTTTTCTGCATTTCTTCTCCTGCTTCTTTCTTAAAAAGAGGAAGTTCCCTTCCTCATGGCTATAATTTTTTTAGTAGCATAGTAGTATGCAATCACCCAGGCTTCCTCTTCATAGTTTATCATGACAATACAGATGCCCATTTGCAAACTAAACTTGAGATCCAACTAAGTGAGGATCCAGCTATGTATGGAACGTTTGTTATGTAAAATTATCATGAAGGTAAATAGTAATCTAAGACCAGCAAAAGGTTTTGGGTAAGTGTGACCCATCAAAATATTTTTACCAGCTAAAATAGCTACCTTCCATGTGTCCAGAGTGTCTTGTAGTATAGAACACAAGGCACTCCTCCCCTGTGCAATCTCATAACACAATTATATCATCCTCCTGAAGTTGAGAAGACTTGTGGACTAGAGTTATAAGAAATGAATGCCCAGAACTTGGCTATTCTCATTTTGCTTGGTCATCATTGGGGTTTTATTCTAGTGAGAACATTGCAATTGTGCCATGTAAAAAGGCATAGGCCATGTTATACTATATCTGTGATAAATGAGAGAGGAAAGTTATCAAATAGATAGAATTGGCATAGATAGAATTGGCACTGATAAAAAGTGTGTTCTGGGGTGGAACAGTGGCACAAATGGTAGGGCATTTGCCTTGCACGCGCTAACCTAGGACAAACTGCAGCTCTATCCCCAGGCATCCCATATGGTCCCCTAACCCAGGAACGATTTCTGAGTGCATAGCCAGGAGTAACCTCTGAGTATCACCAGGGTGGCTTAAAACCCAATAAATAAATAAATAAATAAATAAA
>PVKC010001240.1:0-52818 GCA_004027635.1 Crocidura indochinensis | reverse complement strand
AGCATATTAGCCCGAAATGCAGGATGTCACATCAACTGAAATATTATTTGGAGCTGACAACTTTTAAGATATAATCATAGTAATTTTCCAATTTTTGAACTTTTGTGATAGGCAATATTATACAGAAACATGAAGTAATAAATCAGATAGTCTATGAACATTTGACTATTATTGCTGTACTCAGCATATAGACAGACGAGATATGAAAATTTAACTACAGAAAGTTTCCCAATCCGAGTTAATAATAAATCCCTAATTCTGCTAAGGAAAAATTTCAATTGAATGTGGGTTTGATATACATAACATGTCATTGCTATTTGAAATATTAAAAATAACTTAAAGCTAAAATTACTTTGGTGAAAACAAGTTCATCATATTGAGATCTATAACATTTTCATTTCTAATAACAATGATTTTATCAATATCAATCTGTTTATCAAGCCTTGTGACTACTGAGGAGAGATAGGCAGAGTTTACAGAATGGTTGATGAGTCTGCCTATTCACAAGGAACACTCACATGTGTTCTGATCATTTTCATTAATTATCAATAATTACTCTAATCACTGTCATGTTTTCTAAATAGTAAATCAGGAATGTCATCGATCTTTCCAAAGACCGTGATTAATTGTCTTAACATGGGCCACCTTAGTGTTAGCACAGGGGTAGAACATTTCCCTTGCACTCGGCTAACCCAGAACAGACACCCCATAAAGTCCCCGAAGCCAGGAGCGATTTCTGAGCACAGAGCCAAGAGTAGCCCCTGACCACTGCATTGAGCCTCGCCTCCCCTCAAAAACAATCCACACAAAAGATTGTCTTAACAATTTATATAAAATATATAGCTAAGATTAGTTCTTTTATTACTATTTATTTAAAATTTCGTGATAGTTCTCAACATGGACATTCCTGTATAAATTTTTGAACAGTAGTGAAAATTTTACTCTTTTGACATAGACTTAAACAAAGTTATTCATGAACCAAGTTATTTTGTGTCTCATTTATCATATGCTTAAGTGAAGAAATTCATGAATCAAGTTATTTTATATCTATTTTCAAACAGTTGGACATATCAAAAGACTACTAAGTTGTCTAATTATGTTACAGACCGCTAATGTCTGTAACTAGTAATATTAGCTACGTGAGTTCAAAATTTCTCACGGGAGAGAGTGAAAACACGAGGAGACTGAAAACGGAATTATTAATGTAGAAAAATGAATTACCGCACGCAATGCATGGGGATCCACGTTAGATGAAGCGAGGACAAGTTTATTGATTCAGAGGTTGCGTATAATGTGGAATTCTGGAATGCAGAGTGTGATTGTGGAATACCAAGGAAATGGGGGAACACAATGGGATAAGGCTAGCTGAAATTCTGCATATCAATAAACCATACTTTGGGGTGAAAGGAATTCTGTTTTGGGGTTCGTCTTGTTTTGGGTAAAACAAGAGAGAGAAATCCAGGTAATATTCAGGAAGTAAGAAAAACAGGTAGCTATGGGGAAGTGTGAAATTTTTTAAGTTAGCAATTATCAGGGAAGAGGAAAAAATGTTTTGAGTTTTGGGTAATTGCTTTCCTCCTGAGTTTGGAATTCTAGAAAAACATGCTTGGCACCAAGATTGCGCTGGTCAAAGAAACTGGTCAATGGGGGTGCCTTTGGTTGGAGTTTGGTATTGTTTTTTTCTTTGTTAAAAGGAGAAGAATTATAGAGGCCTGATTTTCTTAAAGGAAAAGAGTGAAATATCACGGTCCCCTATGAAAGTATTTTTCAGACAATCCACGCAAAGAGGTCAGCTGACTTGTGACTACTCAAAGCGGCCTTTCTGGCAAATGCTCAGGAGTGCAATTCACCTTTTGGCTTTTGCACTCCCTAAGTGGGCCGTGTCATAATTATGCATTAAAAAGAGGTATAAAATAGAGGCTAATAATATTGATATATAAAGGATCAAATTTTTGTTGAATTAAATTGTTCCCATTGAACTTTTTCTGGACCACATATTGTACAAATAAAACTTCTATTTCAAGATTTATCCAAATTTATGACTTGTCAGTTTATATCCCAAAAGAAAGCATAGTTCTGGTTCATGGAACTATAATAATATCTTTATATATTGATTAATCTATTATCTGGTACCATTCATCATCATATTGTGATATTATTTCCACAAAAAGAATAATCTTCTATAACTTATATCTTGTGCTTCCATAAGAAGTATGAAAATTTCATGGTAACTATAGTCCATTATGTTAAAGTAAACTTTCCTAGTAAACATACAATAATTAATTTCTATATACCAGGACAAATGTAGTAACTTTATATCTCATAAGTCATGTTGTCTTATTGATAAGGCAAAAAAACCCTTTGACTTAAACCTGTTGAAAAAATTCTCTCTTACTTGTCTCCTTTCTCATAACTCCTCTTCGTTCTCATCCTCCCCCTCCTCTTTCTTCTTGTCCTGACGATATCAGTTCAATTATCAGAATACCTAGATTGATGTCTCTACAGAGATCTGGGCACTTCAAAGTGGTGAGTGATGGGAGCTGCTGGCATTGCTTCTGCTGAATCTCTTGACTAGATCTCATCTCTTTAGGTTGCCATTTTCAATTTTGTGGCCAGTGTACCAATGATTTTTCAACAATAGCTAGACATTTCTTTCAAGATTAGAGTGAGTCTATGGAGCTAACCAAATTCAGCCATGGTAAGTGCATTTGTGGACAAATCGCACATATTTTTAAGGAAATCTTGTCTGAGCCTACATTGTTTAGGTTCATTGAAAGTGTATTCCTCAAGACCAGTCATATGAACATTTAATGGAAATAAAAAATGATCAGACTGAACACCAAACCCAAAATCAACAAAAATAGAATCTATACCCAATCTTCAACAAGCTGTACAAGTGGAGAATAGTAACAATAGCATTAAGGGGGCAAAGGAGGGAGATATGGGATGTTTGCTGGCAACAGGGGTGGAGGGAATGAATGCCCCTCATTCATTGTCACTATGTGCTTTAAATATTACTATGAAAGATATGCAATTCACTTTGACCACAAAAAAATTTATTTTAAATAAGTGTTTTTCTCATACTCAAAATGTATCTGCAACTCAAGCTTTCTACACTTTAGTATCAGATACAAGATATAACAGCTTTTTCTTTATTTTGTAAAGTGGGATTAGATGTAGAATGTTATACCCCAAACTTTTAAGAAGATAATAAATCATTGTCAATTTTCCAGTTAGATTTTTGATTTTGCTTTTGCCATTCACTTTATCCTCAATAGAAGGATATAATATTAAGGATAAAATCACTAGATTTTAAATGTTAAATTCATCACATAATTTTTAAATATAAGTATTTATAACCCTAAGGAAGTGTATAGTAACAAAACAGAGAAATGAACATAAGTGATGGCCCATTGATCATGTTTGTGAGATGAACTTGAACTAGGCTATCATTTATCTCTTAGGTCCATTTGCATGTATAACAATAAAATGAGCTTGCAGTACTTAAAAATGAAGTGTGGTTTCTAATTTTAAATTCTTAGTGCAGAGACTTTGATATCATCAAATTAGTTTAATTGAATTGCAGCCATGAAAGCATACTACATCACACAAATGTTTATAAGAGTAATAGCTGAAAGTATTAAAATCGATTAAACATTAACAGTAAAATGTTTCATGAGCTGTCTAAAATTGTCTATCCAAAATCAAAAAATCCTGGGTAAATTATCTGTCCACACATATAAATTACTATTTTAGATAGGAAATACTATAAATCAATGGAATTCATTTATAGTAAGAAATAATTTGTAACAAATATCTTACTATGAATGTAAATGTGTTTGTAACAAAACGTAAAAACTAAGCCTCGGTTTATAAATTTGAAAAATATGTTTAGATCAGGTAATGAAAATTTAAATATTACTATTAATTCCTAAATATTATATATTTGGGTTTCTTTTAAGCCACACCTAATATGTTCAGGGTTTAATTCAGATCTGTACTCAGGCATCACTCCTGGATAGAGTCAAGGAACATAAGGCGTATCAAGAATCGAAATCATGGGCCAGAGAGACAGCAAGGAGGTGGGGCATTTGCCTTGTATGCAGATAAAAGGCGGTTCAAATTCCGGCATCCTATATGGTCAACTGAGCCTGCAAGGAGCGATTTCAGAACACCGAGCCAGGAGGAACCCCTGAGTGCTGCCGGGTATGACTCAAAAACCAAAAAAAAAAAAAAAAGAAATCATGTTGATCATGATTAATCATGTTAATCATAAATAATCCAGTAATGACCAAGTGCAAGGCAAGTGCCTTAAACCTAGTGTTAAATCTCTAGCTCTAGGAAGTCAGAATTCTAATGTTTGTTGGTTGCACTTGTAGTATCAAGTTCACTTACAGCATAAAACTTTCTCCTACAAAATCATAATGAAATAATAGCAACAATTTAAATGGTATATGAAAGGAATATATATATATATATCCTACCAACATTTAAAAATGTAGTGAGACAGTATAACTATAACATACTAAGAACTGTCAAAGAAAAAAAATTAGTATATGCTATAGAAAATAGCTTCCTAGTTTGAATTTGTATAATTTATTATATCTATGCTGAAGGACTTGATAACAAATGCCTAAAAGAATTTAGCCAGTTGAGACATCAGAGCAACAATAACAAAAGCAACCTAGAAGCTCAAAAACTAATTTTGGGATTTACCAAAATTATTGCATTATGAGCTTCAGGCATCTGTAAGCTACTTCACTTTGGAAAATTAATTTCATGCTTGCCTACTCTTTTAAAGCTTCTGACTGAAGGGTTTCAACTTAGTTTAGAATGGTCAAGATAATGTTAAAATTGTAGTTGTAGAAAGGTAAAGAAAAATATGTCAGTTTTATAGTTCTCATTAATCATTTACTTTCTTTTTTATCTTCATATGTTTATTGAGAAATTTGGACTACACATGGCAATTCTCAGAGTTTATTCCTAGCTCTCTGCACTACTAATCACTTCTGGCATGATAAGATTACCATATGGGGTGTTGGGGACAAAACCTGGTTTGACTGTGTTCAAAAAAATCATCCTACCATCTATACTGTCACTCAGGCCCTTCTTTCTTTTCACAGTTATATTAACTACATAACTAAGTCAGTAGTAAAAACTATCAATATAATTAAGGGTAACTATTGGTCTAAGAGTTGAAAGAAGAAATGACTAATTTTCCAAGAATTGGTTTTATATTTTGAAAAAAAATAGCCATGGCCTATTTAAGAACTAATCTACAGAAAGCAAAACAGAATTTTTGAAATAGTAAACTATATACTTATTTTTAAATTAGATGACCCTCTCTGTAGAGCTCAGATCTAGTGAACAATAGCTCTAAAATTTGCCTACAGTACTTGGGCTAGCTTACAGTGATATAGGGGCCTGGAATTGAATAAAGCAGCTCCAGAATAAAACTCAAGGTATAACACATTCCTAACACTTATGCAACTACTTGTATTTTTTCCCCAAACTACTAGAATAAATATTTTTCAAAATTGTATTAGGGTGGGCCAGATTATCTAACTCAATTATATTTTTCTAAAATAAATTTATTTAGCCTTCTTACATATAGAAAAATATCATAACTTTACAATGTCTATTTGGTCAAATATGAGCTTTAGATGTATAAATGAAATAAATGAGAACTTGCAAAAACAGAAAGTAGCACTAAAATAAGGAAAGTAAGTTGTTTACCTCAAATTTGGTTGAGAAACATAGGCAGTAAAGCTGATAGATATTTAGAAGAATTTTCGATAAAAATTATTATCCTCATTTCATTATAAATGAAAATAATAAAAATTGTCAAAAACAGAACATTGGGGGCCCGGGAGATAGCATGGAGGTAAGGCGTTTGCCTTTCATGCAAAAGGTCATGGTTCGAATCCCGGTGCCCCATATGGTCCCCCGTGCCTGCCAGGAGCGATTTCTGAGCATGGAGCCAGGAGTAACCCCTGAGCACTGCCGGGTGTGACCCAAAAACAAAACAAAACAAAAAAAAACCGGACCTTGTCTTATTAACAATATATTTCAGTTTCATCATCATGTTTAGGTAAGAATGGTCAACATATGGGTGCAACTTTGGATCAGTCTCCAAAAGAAAGCTTACTATAAAGTGAAGTCAACAAATAGACTCTGGATCTTGTTCAGGGGATGAGAGTCAATTTGCCTGAAGCCCTGTCTTTGAATGCAAGGACATTTCAAAGAAAGACAATTTGAAGTTAAAAATTGACTATGGTTCCGGCCCGGGAGATAGCATGGAGGTAAAGCGTTTGCCTTTTATGCAAAAAGGTTATAGGTTCGAATCCCGGTGCCCCATATGGTCCCCCGTGCCTGCCAGGAGCATGGAGCCAGGAGTAACCCCTGAGCACTGCCGGGTGTGACCCAAAAACCACAAAAAGAAAAAAAATTGACTATGGTCAATTGTCAAATCCAAGTCTTTCTGGGAAACTTGGAACAACCCTGTAAGTCATTTTCATTTCAGGACACCTTTTGGTTATGGTAGTATTCAAATCTAAACCTATTGAATTTTTCATTATATTCAGTCACTCTACCACTGCCTTCCATCATAGGGGCCATTTATTGACTGTTATATACCCCAAATTTCGCTATATATTTCCAAATATGCAGTCTACAAGCTATATACATACTCCAACGTTTCTAATTCATAAGAGTGTCAAGTCCTACACTGAGATTTGACAAAGGTTTTTTTTTTGTTGTTGTTTTTTTTCTGGGCTCTGTCTTTTCTCTGATGAACCATAGAAAGCATCTTGAGAAAATAGGATAGGCAAGTACACAGTATTATAAACATGCAATTAAAATCAACAAACTTCTTGAAAGATGTGGTTGTGTATCCAGCAGTGACATTAAAGTTATGCTTTATCCAGTTTCTCTCTCCAAATGTTCACATCTGCACTAGTTATTCTACATCCAGAATTTTGAAGGTATTTGGGCAATAAAATGTTGATTTCTGTGTCTGTTTCCTCCTGGGCACCAGAAGATCAAAGTTCTTCACTTAACCACTAGAAGGATTCCACCAGAAGAATGTTACTACATACTTTTATCACATCTTCCTGTTGCTGCTTTTTTTCTTTTCTATGTTCTGTTATTTTCATGTTCCGGCAGTTATAAAAATTCACTTTGGATGAATTCTCCAGAGGTGTATTTTATAACTTGTGTAGGTCTTGGAAAGGCAGGAAAACAAACACAGTATGCTTCTTGCTTTAGCAAAATGTCTTTTCATATAGCAGTCTCTCAGATTTTTCCTATGTGAGTATCTCTCCCCTGGCTCTCACAAAGTTTGTTATAAGCTAGGTTCTCCTCTGAGGAAAGTATTTCCCCCTATGCATTGATCAACTGCATTTTCTTCCAAAGAAAAGAAGAGGATTCTATTAATATTTATAAGCTTATTCTATATGAAGCATATTTGCTCGACTAAGATATTAACCCCAAACTTGCCAGGATTTATCATATAATTTGATCATACAGTTCTTGTCATTCAGTCAATGTTTTAAAATTCATGACTTCATATGTGAATTAACATTGCACATATATAGTCAACCAAGTACATTGTGAACATATTACCTATAATGTCCTTTAGTTTTTATGAAACAGTTGTATATAATATAAAATCAAAATAAAACTATCAAGGTTCCCCATTTTCACTAGTCGTGTTCATATTTCAAGAACAATTTAATATTTTAAATTAAATATTTCATTTATCTGATAATAAATAGTGCACAATTGTGCATAGAGATACTGAAATTTGACACATTTGTGGTTGCTTTGAGTCATATCAGTGAAGTTCAGGAACTACTACTGGCTTTACACTCAGGAATAACTCCTAGCAAAATGCTCAGCAGACTATGTAAAATGCCAAGGATCAAACCCATGATGGCTGCCTGAAAAGAAGGCATCTTACCCTGTGTATTATTTTGTAGGTCCCCAAACTTAACCATTTTTAAGCAAAAATATACAGTAAATAAGTTTGAATATTTCCTAAAGGAGGGTCACTGTGACATATTTCAGCAAAAGGATAAGAGTCATTTTCAACACAGGTGCTGTTCTTTAGAAAAGAAGAGCTTTCAAGGCTATTTCTAACATCAAAGATGTGAAATGAACATAGAGTCAGCAAGAAAAAATATTTCAAACATAGAGAAGATGTTTTTGGACTATTGAAAGAAGGAAACTTTTACTGATAGTGAATAATAAGAGACAAAAAATTTAGCATGTACTCGAGTTATTTTATTTTCTAATAGAATAATTCCCAAATATTTACCATTTCCAGCAAACTTATAACAA
Source organism: Crocidura indochinensis (assembly GCA_004027635.1). Classification (NCBI taxonomy): domain Eukaryota; kingdom Metazoa; phylum Chordata; class Mammalia; order Eulipotyphla; family Soricidae; genus Crocidura; species Crocidura indochinensis. Next base: position 44,478 of record PVKC010001240.1, on the reverse strand, counting down.
TAATCCATGTAGTTATCTTATTTCAATAGTAAAATAATAAAAATATTTACATACGATGAAGCATCTCAGATCTCTTTAGCATTGTATAAAATCAACAAAATAGAAGCAAAACTACAAGATACTTTTTAATGAATAAAAACAAACTGACAAAAAGAAAGACCGTAACTAAGAACTTAACATAAATACATATAAAATATAAATGAGTGTTAATATCAAATTTTACAATATATATCATTTTAATGTCTAGATGACTTGTCAAATCTACATACTTTTATTTAAAAAACATTTTAAGTTATGATGGATGTATATTTTAAATAATATTTTGGATTTATTCACAAACAATGCAGGTTAGTTATTATTATTAGTTATTATAAGTGAGGAAATAAAAGATGAATAGACTTCATATGACCATTAAAGATGCCTTGATTCTGAAAACAAAGTGAGAATTTTATTTAGACATCATTTGATTGTTTCAAAGACATTTATTCTGAAATTAAAAGTGAAAATTTTATTTAAGCATGCATTGCTCTTTGTTAAATTCTTTATAACAGAGAATATAACACTTTAAATAAACTTCATATTGTATATAAATGAATATTACTAATCAATGGTTGTGTCTTAAATGAGAATTCATCATTAGGCACAGCATGGCTGAGTAGCTGCTAATGAGAACCTAGTAACCACCAAATAGCCTATCAATTAAGAAAATAGAAATAAAAATGGATGTATGTTTTAAAAATTGGGATAGCACAATGGATTGGACATGTGCTTTGCATAGTTCAATTCATAGCTTCACATACAGTTCTCTGAGTTTTCTATGTTAGTTCTGAGCACAAGCACAAAGCCAAAAGTAAATCCTGAGCACTGCTGAGTGGGCCCCAAAAGTAAAATAAAATATAAGGCTATACAACCAGAGGGAAAAATATTATCAATAACTTATTTCTGTAATACACCTCCAAACAGATTGGAAGCTATTGTTAAAAGGCTACTAACTATGAATTGAGCATTCTGTTAAAAATTCATGGCAATAGGGTCCGGAGTGGTGGCGCAGCAGTAGGGTGTTTTGCCTTGCACGAGCTGATCTAGGATGAACTGCAGTTCGATCCCCGGCCTCACATATGATCCCCCCAAGTCAGGAATGATTTCTAAGCACATATCCACGAGTAACCCCTGAGCATCAGTGGTTGTGGCCCAAAAACCCCCAACACTTTTTTTTTTTGGCAATATATATGCTCTCTAAATATTTCTCTATGGCTGGATTGATAGTACATTAGGAAAGGCATTTCATTGCACATGGCCAACCCTTTTTATTTCTCAACTTCCCATGATATGCAAATATCAGAAAAAATTTCTGAATGCAAAGCCAGGAGAAACCTCTGAACATTGCCAGGTATAGTAAAAAAATTAATAAATTATTATTTTATTATTAAATATATCATATTTTAAAATATTAAAAATATTATATTTGGGCCAGTAGTAGGACATTTGCCTTGCATGTGACCAACTCAAGGCAGACCTGGTTCAACCAGGTCTTGAGCCTGTCAAGAGTGATTTCTAAGTGTAGAACCAGGAGTAATTCCTGAGTGCTGCCAGGTGTGACCCCTCTAAAAATTATATTTAATATATAAGGTTGGACATCAGTAAAGCAACTAAATTCCCTCCATATGCCACTACTAGAAAATATAATACACAGTCCATTTAATCTAACTGTTTATAGCTTATTGAGTTCCATTTGATTCCATTAAAATTAATAAGATAGTAGCAAGACTTTATTGTTCTAGTATAATGAACATATCTTATAAATATTTATTATAATTCTCTCTTGATTATTCCAATCTTTTTATTCATATTTAAATTTAAGATTTATATAAAGTTGGTTTATTATGGAAGAAGAACAATTTCTTCTTACCTCGCTAGGTTTATCTTGGACTGTACAAATAATCATATTAACATTGGAATATTTGTAAAATAATATAACCACTAAAACATTTTTTTCACATGACATCTATGAAATGTAAATCCCAAGATAAATGAGAGAAATGTTTATTAGTGTTATTATATGAGTGATCCTATTTACATGTGTAAGGAGAATAGGAAGTTCATATTTTTAGAGCAAATAAATTTCCAAGCAATAGTTAGTTCATCATACTGAATTTTTTTCCTAGAAAAAAAATCTATGTCTAGTAACTTCCACTCCTCTGTGATCTCCGGTGAACTGTAGGACCTTTATGAACTAATCATGCTCTTTGCACTGCAGCATTCAAAATCAAGCATTGTCTTTAACTTAGTCATTCTTTCAAAGAAGAGTTTTTAGAAAATTGATGATAATGAGTCATGAAAAGAAACAACTCCTCCACACCATAAACTCCTGGGTTTTGCCTTTGATTCACCCTGACTACCTACCTATTGGTCTTTGAAGTATGTTCTGTTGGGCACATGTTTGCATAATATTTGCCCTAGAAATGAGGTTACATTTGTGAAGCTTAAAACTAAATCTCAGACTCACTGAAATGCAAATTTGTCCTAACATCAAAGTCTGATTAATGATTTTAGTTTATCTATCAGAGATAGTGGCAAAAAGTTTTAATATCATTCCCTTGTCTGTTTGTGTGTCTTTGCATGTAGTTAACCCGACCTCCAAGATCCATCTCAAAATCTAGTGGTTCCTTTTACCAGTAATAATTGAAATTGCTGCTCTCCCAGGCTTCCAGAAAATAAAGATACATCATTTCTAGCCACTTTGTCATTTCCCTTCTGAGTCTGGAGTTGTTCTACAAATTCCTTTATTTAGAAGCCAAATCTCACTAACAAAACCCAATGAAAATTATGGATAGGGAAACCTCCCTGCCACCAAAGATTTTCACAGACTTACATGCAGCACACAGACACAAAATGACACTGTTCAACTCGTTTTTCATAAACTTCTCCTCTGTAAATATATTATCTTTCCAGAATTATGGAATTCATCTGAACAATTTCTGCATATTTTCACCAGTCATTGCGTTTAGGGATAGCTGAGGGAGACCTTGCTATAGGTTCCTAGCTTCTATTCTCTCTTTACAAGTTATGGAGAGCATGGCCTATTAGTGGAAAACAAAAACAAAAACAAAAAACAAATTCTAAGTTCCAGAGTTAAGCAGATAAAGGAGTAGATCAGTCATTTGTTAGGAATAGAAATTTCTTTATTGGGAACCCCACATATTCTCTCATCCCCAAAAGATCTGTTCCAGGACTCTCCTCTGGGCAGGCCAATCTCTGAAAGTTGTTTCCTGTGCAACTTACTCCTGTAATTTTAGTTGTGCTACTTTGCTCTGAGGGTCAAGAACAGGGATGGAGCCATAGCAGAGCAGGCAGGGCATTTGCCTTGCACGGGGTTGATGCAGGTTGGATCCCCAGCATCGCATAGGGTCCCTTGAGCCAGCCAGTAGTAATTTCTGAGCGCAGCACCTAAGTAACCCCTGAGCACGTCCCAATGTAGCAAAAACAAACAGGAATCAAGGACAATGGGGTAATTTTCCCCTCCTGGCACTCCCTGGGCTAAACATAGCTCCTAGCACTGGCAGAACCTCTTAGGTACCTGCACCCCACAGTGCCTGTTCATTCAAGACCCTTTAAATATATACAAACACACATTCTTAGGTAGCTTTCTTTATAGGGAAACAGAAAAAATTGACAGTACTAAAACTATGCATGTACATAATATTTAGGTGTTCATTATTTTCCGTGGATTCCTGTTCTGAGGTCTAACTTCTTTGCTTAAATCATAAACTCATTCTTTTTTACAAAAACATAATGTGGGGCTTCAGGTTTATATGTGTGTACTTTGGTGTAGATGAAAAGCTTACTCTTCAACCAATTGTCCACACTAATATGAACATCAGTTAAGAGCAGAGACCATAAGGTGAGACTTATTTGAACCTGAACTCTACTATATTTAAGTTTTTGGTCATTAAAAGACTCAGAAATTGGTTTAATCATCTGTAAAATGGGGAAAATTACTGCCATTCTTTATTTTTGTAGATTTTTCAGTAAGATTATATAAAGTCTACTTCAAGGCACATTATTAACACTTGACAAATAATGATGGAAAAAACACTTTTTTTTTTGTGGGGAAAGTGGCTACAGCCAGTGGTCTTTAGGGTCTATTTCAGGCTCTTAATTTAAGAATATCTTGGTGGAGCTCAGAGGACAATATAGGGTATTGAACTCATGTTGACTGTATGCAAGAAAAGTGCTTTATCTGCTAAACTATTGCTTTGTTCCCTTAAGATATATATATATATTTATATATATTATATATTTATATATAACTATACTTTGTTTCACTTCTTAAATTCACATCATTATATTAAACATCTTTCAAAATATAATGTTCAAGTAATCTGTAATCCATACTCTAATTAAGTTTTGGAAACTTAAAATGTATATATAATGGCATAATGTCATGTAAAGATTCCAAGAAGAGTGAACAATTTGAGCTAATTTTTAAGCAGATAACACCATCATGCATGGATACTCTGGCTCACAAGAATCTGTTTATTCCTGATTCATCTAAGCTAATTATATTAGCTTCTATAGAATATAGTAATATTCATCCTTTCAGCATTTTTTAATAACAGAAGTAATGAAGTTTAAGTGAGAAAACAATATACTTGTGTTTTGGTGAAAGAATTATATGACAGCCCTGGAGACAGGGGGAGGTGGGGGAGAAGCAGCCCTGGAATAAAATACCTGAAGAAATAATTGACCATACCTATTGAAATGTCACACAATCAAATCCATAGACTAAGAGACTGAAAGTGTGAAATACCATATAAAACACATACATCTAGTCAAATCTCATTTTATATATAGATGAGCCCAGTAGTATAACCTAATTCCAGTAGTATAAAATAACTTGCTGAGAGTTAATAATATTTCAGATCCTAAGAATAAATTCTGACTGTTGTTTCTCCCAGTCCTATGTCCTTTATGCTTAAATGTTTCTTAGAGTTTTGTAACAAAACCTCATTCTTATGCCTATCTTCCCACAGCACAAATTGCTCAGTATTCTTCTTGGAGTAGAGTTCACAGTTATTTTGCCTGTAAGAAGAATTCTTAGCAGTAAGGAAGCAGCAATGAGACATGCTGTGTCTGTCAACAAGAAAGGGCATTATTGGGGCAGAAGGTGAAAAGACTCAGCAATATAAATCTCCTTTACAGCAAAGTTCACCCAGGTGTGTCTCTCAAGTCTGACCCACTCCCTCCTACACCACCTTTAGAACAGGTGTGAACCCTGCAACATAAGAGAATCAGCACAGGTAATTGAAAGGTCATACAGAGTTGAATACAGCAGAGAATTTGAAAAATAAGCACATTTGACAAATAGCATCTGTTTTCAAGATGGGCTTCCTAAATTAAAACATAATGTTCTGTCTATAGTTCAGAAAGGAGGAAAAATGCTATTCATGATTTAGATATTTAATGGCATAAATAATGCCAGTAAATCCAAAGGTAGTTGAAATTATTATACATGAATGATTATGTATATCATAAAATCATAAAACTTTTACATCATAAAAATATGATGCTATTTATGTTATATGATATATTATCCCCTTTAATAAAAAAGTCACGGGGATAAATGTATCATTAGAGGTCAGTCTAATTATTATGTTCTTGAATTTCAGATGCTTCTCATGGCAAAATATGATTACAATTTCAAAAGCTAATCTTGACAGTTAACAATGAAACACTGTCATATTTAGTTTATGCTGACATTTCTGTTTGGTTTTGAAGGTTGCTGACTTGATTAGGTGTACATCTATATGGGGATTATATTTTTTAAATCGTTTAGAGTGTTGAAAGCAAAAGCCTGTGTAACCTATTATTAAATTAACCTTAAGAAAGTTAACTTTTTTTAATTTTGGTTTTGGGGCCACGTCCAGTGACACTCAGGGGTTACTCCTGGATATCTGCTCAGAAATCACTCCTGGCTTCGGGGATCATATGGGACTCTGGGGGATTGAACCATGGTCCGTCCTAGGCTAGCATAGGCAAGGCAGACACCTAACCCCTTGAGCCACCGCTTGGACCACAAGAAAGTTAATTTTTAAGTATTAGCCTTTCCAAAAGTATTTGGAAAGATAAATATTGGTGAAAAAAACTGTTAGTAGAAAAGCACACTCTACTATGTAAATTATATTTTCAAAATAATGTCAATTTAGTAACTTAAAACAAATATTATGGAGATATTGCATAGACATTGCATAGTTACAGATGAGGTGCAAGATGAGAGAAGTCTGGAAGTCATATAGGGAACCTTGTAGAAAGAAGTTGACCCTAGTAGTGGGTTTGGCTTAAGAGTATTCAGAAGACTAACCTATCACTGACTGTAAATCATAGCCTTTAAAGTAAATTTAAGTGGCCCGGGAGATAGCATGGAGGTAAGGTGTTTGCCTTTCATGCAAAATGGTCATCGGTTCGAATCCCGGTGCCCCATGTAGTCCCCCTGGCCTGCCAGGAGCAATTTCTGAGCATGGAGCCAGGAGTAACCCCTGAGCACTGCCGGGTGTGACCCAAAAAAAACAAAAATAAAATAAAATAAAATAAATTTAAGTAAATAAAATTTAAAATAAATAAATGATGATATAGTTTTCTAAATCAGTGTATTTATACATCTCTGATACCTTAACTATTTGAGATTTTCTAGGAGTATTAGAATAAGTTGCATATATATATTGCACTTTTAACAAATTAAGCTGAATAACATTAAAATAAGATAAATGGGATTATGTATTTTTAAAAACAATCTCAATTTTATTTTATATTATTATTATTTTTTTTATTTTTGGTTTTGGGGTCACACCCAGCAGCGCTCAAGGGTTACTTCTGGCTCTATGCTCAGAAATCGCTCCTGGCTGGGTCGGGGGACCATATGAGATGCTGGGATTCAGACCACTGTTCTTCTGAATGCAAGACTAAGGGCCTATTTTCATGCTATCTCTCCGGACCCACAATCTCAATTTTAAAGAGAATTTTCTTGAGATACCTAGTCAAATATCAACAAATGTTAAGACCTTCTTGATTATTTTCAATGCATTAAAAATCAATATAAAATATGCTATGTTAATTTGCTCCCTACATGGCAGGCTACCCTGAATATTAACAATGACACAGTTTAAATCAGAAGAGTTTTTAACTCCCTTGATTGTATAATTTTTAGTATTTGCTAAGTTCAATAACTTCTTGACCCAGGTATTTGAAAAAAATAAGAAAAAGTAAAAACTAGTAGAAATGAATTAATAAAATAGTATTGTTTTATAAGAAGAACATAATTTATAAATACTAATTGTGAGGTTATAATTAATTATTTTCTACTGGGAGTTGGGCTACATCTGGTGGTGCTAAGGCCTTACTCCTGGTTTTATAACTAGGGAGCACACTGGCAGTGTTCAGCAGATCATATGTGGTTCTGCGAATTGAACCAGAATTACATGTAATTTTCAACTATATAGCAAGTAATATATGCTCTGCAATCTCTATCTATCTATCTATCTCTATCTCTCTATCTATCTATCATCTCTCTATCTACCTACCTTCTTACCTCTCTCTCTCTTTCTCTCTCTTTGTCTCTGGCCCTTAAGTCTATCTATGGAAGAGATAAAGAACAATGCCATGGAGTTTCCGATCTCAAGAGAAGAAAAAAGTATAGTATATATTAGTCTGTTTCACAAAAATGTATACACTCATGATATAGTGTTATTTGGAAGCTTACTATGCCTATAAAACGAGTATTTCTGAATAAAATAAAATTACACTTCTTAGCAAGCTATATAAATCAAATACTTCAAATGGTTCTTAAATTATCATGTAACATAATACTGTTATTTATCAGTGATAAAGTCACATTGTGTACTGTTGGTTAAATTGTATATCAAATTTGTATGGTAATGTTCTATCCTTCATTATCTTCTTTGACAATGAACATAAACTCCTACAAAAATAGATTAATTCTAGATATTGAAAAATCAATTGAAGTTGTCATTATGTAATTGGGCAATTTTTAAGACAAAGGGAGGAAAAGTTTAATGAAAGAACAAAATAGGAAGAGTTGGATATGAACAGGAGATTGTCATGTGAATATGGCAAGTGAAATTACAGTGATGCATTAACAAACTGGTAATACGAAATATTTACATGAAAAAAACCTACAAGTACCTTGCTATAAAAATCATGGAATATATTCTCTTTTAATTCTTTCAAGTACAGTCAACCATAAAAACACCTTGATTATGAGATTAAAACCACCTGAAGTGAGAAACCGTAGGTTATGTCACTTTCTACTAAGTTTGAGATAACTTTCAGGACTGCCCAAGTAGAATAACCAATATATGGTTTCTTCCCCTATATAGCTATATAAATGATCTCGAGAGGAATGATGACACTCCTGAAATTACCTTTAAGCTAGTATTGATGATAAGATACATACATCTTATCTTGATGTATATCAGAGAATAAAATTAAACTCTATAAAAGCAACTAAGATGAATTAATGTGAAAGTATAAAGTCATTTCCCAGTTATGTATCATTTGATACATGCAAGCTGTCCAAAATACTAAGTTTATAGTAAATGCCTAATACTATATTGTTCAGCAAATGTCCATGCTAAATTTGTATATAATTTTTATTCATAAATATAAATATATGGGGCTGGAAAGATAACATGGAGTTAAGGTGTTTGCCTTGCATGCAGAAGGACGGTGGTTCGAATTCCAGCATCCCATATGGTCCCCTGTGCCTGCCAGGGGCGATTTCTAAGCCTAGAGCCAGGAGCAACCCCTGAGCACTGCCGGGTATGACCCAAAACCCAATTACATATATTGAAATCTGTTAAGTTTGGGGCCCGGGAGATAGCATGGAGGTAAGGCGTTTGCCTTTCATGCAAAAGGTCATCGGTTCGAATCCCGGTGCCCTATATGGTCCCCCGTGCCTGCCAGGAGCAATTTCTGAGCATGGAGCCAGGAGTAACCCCTGAGCACTGCTGGGTGTGACCCAAAAACCAAAAAAAAAAAAAAAAAGAAAAGAAATCTGTTAAGTTTTAAGTATATTTATTGGTCTGGTTTAGTCAAACTACATAGTTCAGTAACAAAGAAGCAATGGACTGGAGAAAGTAAAAGTGGGGCAGAGTATAGGTCAGATGTATTAGAAAATACTTAATATGGATAAAAAGACTTCCTGAATGAAGTCTAAGAGAGAAGTCAAATGTTTCAAGCCTGGAGACTGGAAAAATAGTAATGGTAGGATGCTAGCTAGCCTTGCAAATAGTTTACTCTCATCCATAAATAATCCCTGAGGACTAGCTTACTACTACTAGGAGTAAAATATTTACCAGGAGTAAATTCTGAAACAGATGGTTTTGGTTCCAAACAAAGACAAATGACAACAGCAAAAACCAAATAAATAAGATTGTAGGGCTAGATATAAAAGGGTTAAAACACTTCTCGGCACTGCATCTGATCCCACGCACTAAATACTGCCAGGAGTGATCCTTGAGAACAGATCCAGGAGTAGACCCTGAGCTTGTGCTTGATTCAAAAACAACACCAACAAATCCGTACTAGCTGACATTTATTCAGTTGTTCAGCAAATATCTGTACTTATTTTCTGCCTCCCATTGCAAAAGAGGGTTTAGACATAGGACTCTTTTAGAGGCAGCTAGAGATGGAAATCCTCCTCACAGCATGCCACTTTTACGCGTTTACATTTCCCATATCACATTTTATATTATACAGTACACTTTCTGATTAAAATGTTATCACTTCACCTCATAGTCTCTTCCTTATACATAGGCTGGAATCATATTTAGCAATCCTGACTTCATGAATCTCTACTCACTTATTAATGCTTTGCATCGAATGATAGCCAACTGAGAGTCTTATAAAGTTATGATGCTTGTTGCAAAGTCAACTAAATAAAGGACTGTGACAAAAATGAACTTTACATTATGACTCTCCGAACATTACTTAAACTATAGCAAACAGGACTTAGTATAACTATTGAATGCAAATAAAACTCATCTTCAGTATTTTTTGCAGAAATTTCAAAGAGATGTCATTTTACAACACTATTGAGACTGCTCATTTATTATCAAAGTTTTTATTAAATATAGAAAAAGATAATATCTTCCTAGAATGTTTAATAATCAGTACAGTTCCCCCATGTACCCTATCTGGATCTCTCCTCACTCCTTCTCTGTTCCTGTTCACTCTGTTTTTCCTTTTTTTCTTTCTCTGTCTCTCTCTTTCTCCCTCTTATCTCACTCACCTCCCTACACACATTCTTATGTACTGTACAGTACTTATATTTTACTTGAGATCTGTATCTAAACATAGCTTCTATTTTCACCATTTTTCTTTTATAGTTATGAATACCTGAATACTCCAAAACTGAACATTTTTATTCTATATTTAGTCTCACTGACTTACATACTCTTTTAATATGTTTTCTTGTTGTGTTTCTCAACATTGATAAATAAAAATAGAAGCAAAAACCATACTAAACTTTAGAATTGGTATTAAAAATTCCAAGAAGGTAATTGTAACCATAAAAATTTAATTTTTATTTGTATTATTATAGAATTCTACGCATTTAAATGTGTCTCATCATTGACTATGTATTTAAATATGAGAAAGCAGGATGTTAGCAGTGTCTATTCCTCTCCATTAGAAATTAAATTAATAGTGTGTTCAAATAAAACAATGTATATCAAAATTTTCTCAATATAATCAGGACCATAAATTTAAACTTCAAAATAAATTAGCAATAGCAATGTAGCTTATGATCCTTATTTAAAATTAGTAAACAGTTACTAGTAATTGAAGTGTCAGTAATAAATATTGCTATTTATAAACCATAAAACTATAGCGAAATACATATTGTAAGATTCTATCTCCTTTATTGATACAAATATCATTTCAATCTACACTTAGTTGTACAAATTAAACTCCTGAAAATTTCCTATATATATATATATTTATACATATGTAGTATAAGAATAGTGTATACTGGCATAGATACGTGTATATAAATATATATTGTATATGACTATGTTGTCACACATTCTGAATAAAGATTTTGGTAGACTCATTCTAACAGTATTTTACTTTCTTCAAAACAGATATAACATTCTAATACTACACTTTATTTCTCAAAGAAAAGAGATATCTTAAAGGAGTCATATTTGTAATTTTGTGATAGTCATTGACATTTTAAAATACTACCTAGTGCACATGTTCATAAAATAAATGAAACTTCCTAGGTAATAATTTTATTTCTGTTATTTATCCATAGTTTATAGTAACTAATTCAAATGTCTACTTTGGCTTTAGATTTTATGTTTTTTTTTTTAAATTGTTATACAAATATCTATGACAACAAGACTTTAATCCTAGAGTTTATCAACACTTCAAAATATTACTCAGGTAAAATACAAAAGAGAATGAACTTGCCTTTAGAATGAGTCTGCTGATTGGAGGATATGGTGAATATAAATAAACATTTTAAGAAAGGTTTCTCTTGAGTCTGTGTAGTACCCTATGCAGATATAATGGTTTCTCCCTAGAAGATTATAACAAATGTATTGATTATTGTGATGGTCTCCTTGTTCACTGTGGATCCTTGTATGTTTCTGTGTAAGAGAATTGCTCTAGACCAGTGGTCAGCAACCTTTTTTTTCAACTGAGCCAAATCTCGCCAAAACCACTATTGAAATTTATTTTGAGAGTTACACAAGGCGCGCACTGACAGAGGACAGGAGCAGAGTCCTGACTCCTGGAGTGGCTGCCCCACACACAGATGAGCCCGTGCCTGCCAGGAGCAATTTCTGAGCATGGAGCCAGGAGTGACCCCTGAGCACTGCCGGGTGTGACCCAAAAAGCAAAAAAAAAAAAAAAAAAAAAAAAAAAAAAAAAAAAAAAAAAAAAAAAAAAAAAAAAAAAAAAAGTGTAAACAGCCACATGTGGCTCACGAGCCGCAGGTTGCCGACCACTGCTCTAGACTACACAACACTATAATATTTCTTTAAGAGGCACAGCTCATTCAAAAAGAAAAAGAAAAATTTATTTTGCACATGATATACAATAATGGAAAAGAGAAGCGAAAAGAGGAGGAAAAAAAGGAGAGTTTGCATATGCAAATTTAGGGCCTTTTAATCAGAGTCTTCAGCAGATCAAAAACAAAAATATATCAATACCTTTAAGCATCTTGCATAGGTCCTAAACCCTATCATTTCTGTTATTTTTTTTTTGCCACATACCAAGGTCAAAGAAAAATCATTAATAAAATTGTCTGTTCTATGCAAAAATTTTGTTATTAAAGGGACAATTTTTGTTTCAATTTGGAAAATCTGAATTTTATTCCAAGATATTCATATTTTTTAACTTTTAGTTCTAGTTTTATTTAACCTGACTCCTTTTGGAGATATGACTTTTCATTTTACTTATTTTGACTGAAGGGTATGTGCAAATAGAAAATTCATTTGTCGTCTAAGTCAGTACAGGAAAGGCAAAGCTTAAGCCGTCACTTCACAAATACCTTGGAGCAGAACATGCAACACATTGGCACCTCAGCTGTAATTTAAAAGTTTCAAAAGACATTTAGTAATTTTGAAACTTCTGTGTTCATTATGGTATAGATATGTGACAGGGCATATTAAAGGGGTAAAATAAGGTTGAAGCAGAAAAAAATAAGTTTCCTAAGAAAACCTTTCATACTTTTACTGGGGTATTAAAATAACAATAAATTCAAATACTTACATAAAGTCACATATGAAAGAGTGTGTGATAGAAGGAAGAACTAGAGCTAGCAAAGAGACTTTGTACACATATTATTCTCTTTCCCTCAGAAGAAAACAAATCTGCTGATATTTGATTTCAAAACCTCTAGCGACCATGACTGTGAGAAAATTACACATTAATTTTCTCCACATTAAATCTTCCAGGCTGTGGATATTTACTATGGCAAGTCTATAGTAGATACAACAATAACAAAAATAAATGCATGCATCAAATTCAATGAAGGCATGTTGAACCATTATTCTATAGGGGGAAAAATGTTTTGATTGTTTTGAAACATTGAAAACAATAAATACAATTTACACAATTATTAAAGTTAAGTATAATTTAAATTATACAATTTATAAATATAATATTTTGATAAAACTCTAAAATTTTTTTTTGTTTTTTTTGGGTCACACCCAGCGACACTCAGGGGTTACTCCTGACTATTCGCTCAGAAGTCGCTCCTGGCAGGCACAGGGGACCATATGGGGAACCGGGGGATCGAACTGCAGTCCGTCCTAGGTTAGCGCAGGCACCTTATCTCCAGCCCCACCACCCGGCCCCCCTATAAGTAAAATTTTTATAAATTTATTAAAATAAATAAATGATATGATAAAATAATGCATTAATTCACAGAAATTTTAATTCAAAAATATTCAATTTTGTGTTAACATAATTTATATACATATAAATTTTAATGATAAAAATTACTTTGAATGCCATCAGAAGCTATATGAACAACTTCAATAGGTATTTCTGGAATAAAAGGCAACTTGATCTCCATGTACCATGATCTTTTGATTCTGAGAATTGATGTATACAATCATATTCACTTCTATTTTTCCCTTTAAATACAGAGCAGATCTGGGGAGAGGGAAAAAAGAGTAAACATTATAAAAGTATTTTTTCTACTATTTGGTATTGTCACTTTTTGTCCAGATATAGCAATTCTATATTTTTAAATCTGACATGAGTCAACTATCTGGCATATTAAACAAATGCTATCCTTCAGGCAATTAGAGCCCACTTTTCATGACTCAGGGAGCAAAAGTATAGATTGTGACATTTGATGAACTTAACCTATTTTAACTTTTTCTCTAAATATTTAAGTAGTAAAGTAGGAGTTATTTATATACTTATTATACTTTTGAGAGCTAAACTTAGTTCCAAATTTATTTTCTCCATAAGCTCCTTTTGCAGCTAGAAGATGACATTTTGGCTGCCCAGGAAAGAAGATAAAAGACATAAAAACAGTGCCTTAAAATCTTCAAATATGTGAAGATGTACATTTTCTAGTATACACAATTATTCTGATAAATGAACATTGTTCTCTTTATAAAAGATTAATATAGGTTGGGAAGATAGCCCTGAGCATCTCTGGGTGTGCCCCCACTCCCAAAACTCAAGAAATATTTGCAAAACCATGTAAGGTTGTTCCTAAAGGTAGTACTTTTGAAACTATAGCATGAACTAAAATCATTTGGAGGATTTAAAATATCTAAAGCTAGTGTTTCTAAAGTAATAAGATTTTTACAGATTTCAATAAATTTCTGTTTTCAGTACAATTTAGGTGATGCTTATATGGTAAAGAGGAGTCATAAATTAAACTGTTGCTTAAGAAACAAATTCAACGGAATCTGGAAATATAAATTTCTTTACATTTAAAAATGAAAAAAGTTCCTGATTTTTTAAAGACTAATATTCTTTGAAATTGAAATTCTTCATTATTTCTTGAAGAAAATAATCATGAGTTTTTTCAACAGATAGTGTACATATTTACATATATGTGTGTTTTATATGTTGCATGTTATTTAATTCCAGTTTTCAGTGAGCCACATGATTTGGAATTCAAAATACAGCACTTACTTCCTACTTCATAAATAGCATACCAACTGGAATATGGAGTTTGGAAGAAGGGTTTTATAGTACTATGAATATCAAAGCCTTATATTTATTTTTAATTAAATGACAAGTTAAATATGTCATTCAAGACCAATAAACCAATTTGTGTGGAAGAATATATTTGTTCTCAAGTGTAAATCTAAATAAATACATTTGAAATATTCATTTGAAATATATAAATAAATTAATTTTATACCTTAAATCACTAGAATTTTCAAAAATTTTAAGAAAAAGATGCAGTTCACTATGTTTTTATACAGGTATTAAAAATATAAAGAAGTTTAAATACTTATTGTTAAAAAGTTGGAGTTCTATACTGATATTCTAGTTCAAAGTTGCATATACAAACTAAAGTGAATTTCGAAAGACTCTTGTAAAGAAACAGTAAAAATTAAATAAAAACTGTCTAAATCTACGTTTATAATATACATTAAAATTTAAATAATAACCCTCAGTGGCTGTTTCACACAATTAAACTGGCAAAGTTAGGGACATTACTTCAAAATATTGTATTGAAAAACAATTTTAGATATATTTTTAGCCTATTATTCTTAGAAAATTACTATGATAGTAACATACAAAGATAAGGATAAACCGGAAGATAATTAGGTCTGAATCTAATAAAATTCATTTTGATAAAGAAATGTCTCAAATGTCTCTAAACCTCTGTAACCTAATGTTAAAAACAAAATAAGCACATACACACACATATAAAAATAATCTACCTACTCATTACATGCAGCTCTTTAAGTCACAAAACCCATAATAGCCTAAAGCTCAAAGCGTTGAAACTTGACTTTCCAATTACCTCCATTTTCACCAACGCTTAAATCAATTTTTGAAGACAATTAGAGTGCCTGGAACAAACATATATATTTCTTTTCTTATTTCTAGCAGTTTATATAATCATTTGTTTCTTCCTATCACTGATACAATTTGGATGGCAGTATTGATCTGGTTTTCATTTTGTATTTATAAGCATTTGTAAATTTGTGCTGGATTGAACTTTACCAACGACATCATTTCTTCTTATTATAAACACCAACATTTCTTTAGGGAACTACCCAGCTATATATTTGTTCTTCTACTGAGGTCTTGAAATCCGATACATTATCTGATCACTTAATTTTACAGGAAACTTAATGGATCAATTAGCCTCTTATCTGTTTTGTTTCAGCTTGTTTTCAGCTGTAAATTCTGCTTGTAGATGAAGCAAGGGTGTTGTGCAGTTGAGATCTGCAGGCCTGCAAACATGCCTCAAGGTGTCGAAAGGAATTCTACCTGAAATCCTAAAGGCCACTCACAGGACAGAGCAGAGCCATGAGAAGAAGAAAATAAAAAGAACACAATTCCTGTTTGAGTCTGTTATTCCAACCATCTTCGATACTAGAAAACATTTATCCTATATGACTTTGTACTTAAATTAGATTGAGCTTTCTTTTTCAAACACTAAAAAGAACAACCAGACAGATTCTATTTTTGTATCTAGCTTTGTGTTAGTACCTTATTTGTGCTGGTACAAAGTCACTTCAAATTAGTGGCTTAATGCTACACAAATATTTAATTTCATAGTCAGGGAGAGCTGCAGTCAGAAATATGGTCTCAACAAGCTTAAGAAGTCATGTTGACAGCACTGAATTCCACTCCCAAGGCGTAGTGAAGAGCTGTTATATTCCACTGCTAGGAGCTGCCCACGCAATTTCTTTTTGCCCTATTTCCATCTTCCAAGTCAGCAGTGACTGAAGGAGATTTTCTTATAAATGCCATTAAAATCTCTGATGCTCACTACTCCAAAATTAAGTTTTCTTAAGAATAAGAGGATAATTTCCAATTCTGAGAAGATGTAAGATAATCACTGCATCTCAAGGTCATTAATGTTCAGTATGAATTAAATGCTACCACTTTAATTTTTCTTTGTATATAAATTAGCTGATATGTAGATTTCAAGTATAGGTATTTGTTTATATGTACACATACATACATATCCTTCTGTTTACCACAAACATCAACACCCAAACAGAATACTACTAAAAATTAAATATTAAAACATAGTAAATTTATATTAATATATTTAACTGTGATTTCTTGAGTTAAAAATATTTAAAAAATAGATCGGTTATATGAATGTATTCATATAAGAAGAATAGTTAAGGTTTATCTTCATAGATTACATAAAATAAAAGATAGGGTAATCATTTCATAATTCTTAAGCATTTTTCTGGCAACCTTTGGTTCTTTATATAATAAAGAAAACATGTCTCAAGAAATGCTAAGTACCTCACTGAGGAAAACGCTAGCTATTTTTCCATTCTTGCAACTCAAGCAATGCTTCTTGCACTTTAAGAATATACACAAAATTCTATATTTAATATCCCCTTAAAAGTTCATGATCAATTTAAGGGAGAAGCTCAGAGTATAGTTCCGTTCCCATCTTTGCTGATAGACAAAGAAAGGAATTTCTGCATTTGATTCTCTTTTCCAATTTTCCAACACTGCAGCCTCAGGGAGTCCTAAAGAAACATGGGCTCACTAAAAGGTTAGGGGTCACCAGCTCTGGACCCATAATTCTTTGCTGTGGTTCAAAAGGAGAATGCAGAGGAGTTCAGGGTAGGTGTTCTTTCCCCGCAGTACAGGCAGTTTGAATTAATAAGTCTGTGTCTCACTGTGAAGTGTGAGCACCCTTTTGCCCTATTGTACTGTTTAAAACAAAATACCTTACAAATACATATTTTAGAAGAAGGTCAAGGTTATACTTTTTTCTGGGGATTGGTTTTACTTCTGAGTCAGAATTTGCACAGTTGACAAAAAAAAATACTGACTTTGTTTCAGATGATCATAATTGCAAACACAGGCAGTATGTAGGTCCTAAGGATTTAGCACATAATTTTTTTCTTATATCAGTTAGAAGGACATATGGAACAGGTTCTGTGAAGCTTAAAATGAAAGATTGTTGCCATTTGCCTTATAGATCCACTACTAAATTATAGACTATTTCAAAATATATTTTATCTCATCAGAAATCCCAAGGTCTATGAGCTTTTGCTTTCAAATAGAAACACTTGTTTATAGTGTGCAACCCCATAAATTCATAAATAGTGTTTTAGAAGTCTTTTTTAAATATTTCAAAAGTATTTTAAATGTGTCTACCATCACCTCAAAATAAACAAACCTAAATCTAATTCAAATATTTGAGAGCGAATCCCAAGAATTACATCAAATTCATGCTAACTGCTACATTTTCCACAAATTCTAAAATGCCAGAAATAGAATGAAGGATTTTTTTTATTTCTTTAAACAGTTTTATTCATTTAAATAGTTATATTCGTTTATTTAAAAAAAAAAACTAGGAGGGGTTAGCAGCTCAAAGAACTGACCCAATGAGAGAATTTGAAAGAGATTGATTACAAGTGTACAAATACACTAAATTAATGCACGAATCTCAGGGTTACGTTGTCTAAGCCACCATAAATTTGAAGTAGTTTATCTATCATGGTTACCTCAGGTCTTCTACTCTTCCAGAGTAGAAAAACTGAACCAGTCGTCATTCTTGGAGTATAAGTGGCTAAGTGTGTAGATTGTGAATTGAGGAGGAAAAATTGACTATGTTGTTATTAGTAGTAACTATATGGTAGCATGTTTCTCCATAAAATGATTTTTGGGTCCCTGTGCTACTCAATGTTTTTTTTTAATTTAATTTAATTTAATTTTTCTAATTATTTTGAGACCATTGTTAATTACTAGTCTTTCAGAGTTGTATTTCAGGCATATAGTGACAGAGAATTAGGGCCATTCCCACCACCAGTGTTGACCTCCCTCCAATACAGTTCTCAGCATGCATCTCGTGCCTCCATCCTCACCCCTTGGACTACAGATATCAGATCCCTTTTGTGCATAGCTTGTTTTAGTTTGGGACTCTTGATTCTATTTTTGTTGACTTTGGCTTATTTTAGCGTTTCTCAATTATTTTCTGTCATACCCCACCCCCAGGAAGAAGAAAACATTTTTTGCACCCCTGCACGACTGTAAATAGTATCTTTATTTAAAAAAAAAAATCTTTAACCTGAAAAGCAAAAATATATAAAATAATTTGAGCTGATTTTTTAATCGGAGGTAATGTCTGAATTCATGACTACAAAGAGCACGATTTGCAATGCAGAGCTTTTCGAAGCAGGGTTTGAAGCAGGACACAGCAACTCTCAGAAACAGAGACATACAGACATTAACACGGGCTTAGCTTGTTATAACAGTGTTTGCCGGAGTCAAATGCGCTCCCCTTTACGGAGTCTTGCGCCCCCCCTTGGAGGGGTGCGCCCCACTATTTGAGAAGCACTGGCTTATTCAATGTTTTTGTTTTGTTTCTTGTTTTCTTTTTTGGTTTTTGAATCTCTTTTAAGAATCCAATCCCTGACTCTAACTGTGTGCTTTCAAAGTTAAAGTGGGTTATCTGATTTTTGTATTTGTTTTTGTTTCCTGGCCATCTACAGTCACATTGTTCTTACTACTATTGTCCAAATCGGAGGAATACCTTAAAGTTGCTTTACTTTCACTATAGCAAAATAAATCTGATGACAGAAGGGCTCACCCATAATTAATTTTGAAATGACTATTGATTTTTACCTTTTGCAGTTTCCATGAGAATATGAAAGGCTAGTGAGTAGCAACAGGTGGACCCAGTCATAGTGGCACAGTGCCCTCGCCTAGTTCACTCAGTGGTTATTTTAAGATGAATCTGGTATCTTTGCTTCACTTTCCCATGTGGCTGTGGCTACTTTGCAGTTTCTGTGTTTGTGAAAAAAATCTGTTGAGTCCAAATTGCAAAGGAGATCAGATTAGTACACCATCCAGAAAGCAAGAATATAACAGATATAACACAGTCCATACAAATAGTGCGCAAAATAGTGGAGAAGAGCAGAGTAGAAGGAATTGTGGGTCTTTTAGGGGCAGACCTGCAAGCTCTGAGTTCAGCAAGCAACTGAATGGCAGAATTACGAGCAGCAATTGTGATAGCTATACAAGAATTAAGGTTCTATTTCTGCAGCTGCTACAACCTTCAGAGATATACCTACACACATTTTAAAATAAAGAGCTGTCACTTAAAAAAGCATGGCAATACTGAAGACTCCCGTGGGCAGCATGCTGATCTTACACAATCTTACGTTCCTTTAAATAAGGCATAACCCATTCTACCTTCAGGGATATCTGTGACTCAGGGCTGAAACATTCATTCCACAAGGGCAGTTGTTCACTCTCACACTGATGCATTGGCAGTTGATGGTTGCAGTTCACATTTGGAGCTAATTTCTCAGCAAGCCAATCTCCCATCAAATGGTTTCTTTCTCTGCATACACGAGAATTATATGTCCATGCTAGATTATGATAGTTCATTTCTCCAAGTTAATGAGTACATAATATTGTTTGAAGAGAAGAAATTCTATATACTGGTTGCTCTGAGGGGACTTTGAGGATCTTAATCACAGTACCTCTGCTTCGGGTTGATATCATCTCAGTCTCAGAATGTCTCCAAGCAATGATGTAAGAACTTGTGTTGAATAACTTGCTACCTGGTCCTATGGGGTGACCAAATGGATCAATGGAAATAGTAGTAGCCTTGGGCTTTCAAAAGGCCCTATTGATTTCCACACTGTGGGAAAATGTAAATTACTGCCGAGAATATCAACAAGCATTTTTTTTCTTTATCCTGCAGTGGTAGTTGCAGAAAATAGAGAATTGGTTTTTTACAAAGAAAATTTCCTGGAACGCATGCTCAGCAAGTAACAGAAATATGACCTTTGACGTATGGTTAGGTCTTTGACAAAGTTATATGACAAAATCCAAATCATAGATTGCTTTGCATCTTTTGAAGCATCATCCTCAACACTTAATATTATTATAATATAATATTTTTAATAATCAATTATGCAATATGGGTGTACTCTGATACTCCAAATAGCCTTTCTCTTTTATGTTGTAACTCTAGGAAAATGTACTTCTGGGTTATTTGTCATGATTTTTATATGATTTCCTTGCTTTCTATGACATACACTGACATTTACTAAACCAAGATATGTATGCAGACTAGTTATCATATGCTGTTATGTTTGAGCTTCCCCATCTCTGCATTTGCCAAGTTTCCAAATTTTCCTTTATCCTCCAATTTGGATGCTGTTGAAGCCTTGAAATGAATTAGTTTTGATAAAGTCTCACATCTTCCTATCAGGACACACATTGGTACTTAGCCTGGAACTTGTAATTTGAGTTGGCTCCATTTCTGCGTTGAATTTTACTGATTGTGCAGGGACATTTTTCCCACAACAGTGTGAGTTCCACAAGCAGGGCAATGATGGATCTTCTTAATCAGCTCACTCTAGTCTCTTGCTCTCTCGCCACCCCCAGCATCTTGCATACAGGGCCTAGTGAACTGAACTAATTTCTTCTGACCAGGAAATATTTTGCCTCTCTGGGTCTCCAGACCCCAGATATAATATTTTCCACCTCAGCTGCCTCCCATTCCCACACTGGCATTAAGGGACAGAAATCACAGGATTTTGACAGCACAGCTTGGTTAAGTTGTAATTTTAATTTTATGCCGCTTCCTACTGTTGGCCTTTCTCTACTCTGCTACAATTCTTGCTGTTTTTTAATAAACTTACCTTGGTCTGCTGCTCATTTTAATCAGCACATATGGAAACCACCAGGAATCTTCTTTTTACAAAGCGAGTCATCTTGAAGAAAATTTAAGCAACCCAGGCTGAACTCAACTGGGTGGAAGTGCTGAGATCCTCGGGGACACGAACTGTCAGGTGAGCGTGTTGACGCTGCAGTGCTGAAATAAAGACTAAGGAAGGCATGAGGTACATGAGTGATCTGAGCTGTGCCCTGTGGCTTCAGAATTATGAATAAGAATTAAGGATTTCATACCTGACTAGGAAAAAGAAAGGTATAAATCAACATAGCAGCAGCAATCACGTTATACCTGACTCACATTAATGTGAATAATGAAACATGTGATTGTGTGTGATAAAAAGTTCAGAGATTGGCAGAATGAATTTGCCTCACTGATCAGATTATGCTCCTGAAAATTGCAACACTTTGCATCTTTCTGCTTTGTAACTTCATTGCCTGGGTGAAGACAAATATCATCAACTTTTAGGGTCATAAAATTTATACATTTTAATAAAAAGTCATTAGAGGAAATCATCAACCATTTTTAGTTTTTTTTTTTTTGGTGTGGAATTAAACATTTTGTAAAAACTCCAGAAGATTACTGAATATATCCTATTAATTAGACTTTGGTTAAGGGCCTTAAAAATAATACAAGAGTTAGATTCTAACTATAGAGGTTAAGGTGTTTGTATGTAGTCAGCTAGATTTGATCCCTGGCACCACAGTGGTTCTTCTAGAATTTCCTGGAGTGAGGCCTGGAGAGATAGCACAGTGGCGTTTGCCTTGCAAGCAGCCGATCCAGGAACAAAAGTGGTTGGTTGGAATCATCCAGGAACAAAGGTGGTTGGTTGGAATCCTGGTGTCCCATATTGTCCCCCGTGCCTGCCAGGAGCTATTTCTGAGCAGACAACCAGGAATAACCCCTGAACACCGTCGGGTGTGGCCCAAAAACAAAAAAAGAAAAAAAAAGAATTTCCTGGAGTGGTAGCTCAGTACAGAAACAGGAATAAACCCTGAACAAAGTCTATGCACCCAAATTGCTATTACTGCCTTCTTACCAAAAGAAGAAGTTGGTTAAATGCAGTTTGAGATAACACTAGCCAAAAAGGAATGGACTAATATTGCCCTATGTATTTTATTCATCAACCAATTCTTATTGCTTCTTATTTCTGAAAGAGCATCATCACCGTACAAGTAACTTAATTGAAGTTCTGTTAACAACTTAAAAGGGGAGATTATTTTGATTAGTCTCTTAAATTTATTTTTCACATTTGGAAAATGTAATGAAACTGAAAATGGTTAGGTGTTAATACGTAAGTATTCATGCAATTGTGAAATACAAACAATACCTTGAACTTATTCTCCTTTTAATAATAGAAGCTGGACAAAGGTCTGCAGTAATAGACCATGAAGTAAAATTTGTTTGGATCCTAAAATTAAAAAATTAAAAATTGAAACTGCATATTATAAGACATAGAAACAAAAATGTACATGAGGATATGTAAATAACATAAATAAAATTTCTGTGTAATCAGCAACTAATTATAGTCAGGGGGTGGATTTCTCTTCACATCCCAAATTAGTCTGAATCATGACATCTTAAGATGCCTAGCATTAGCATTTTTTTAGCATTAGCTTCCCAGATAATAACTGTGAGGCAACCAGGCTTGGAAAACCTAGTTTTAAAGCTTATTTCATTAAATCCTTAACCTAGATTTGCTAATAACAGCAAATTAAGAGAAAATCAGAAATTATTTCATGCGACCCATATATTTGAAGAACTTCCATCCCTAAGATATACAGAATTTAACATTTTTCTTTATTTTCTCTGTATGCTTTTATATCCCATCTATTATATATTCACTTATAATTACTTATAATATCCAATATTCTATGATCTTTCCTAATCCATTTTATAACATTCTTCTAATTCACCAGGCCAGTTTTAAAAATATCTCCTTTATTTCTTGAAGAAGGGAAAATAGGCTTCCAAATTAGCATTCCTCTTACCTATTCATGAAATAAACAACAAAGAACACATACACACAGCACGATTTAATCATAACTCTTCCTTTGACCTAGAACCTCAAGGATCTAACCCTTACTTTGACTCAGAACTTCAAAAAATCATGAAAGCAATATCACAAATTTTTGTTATTCCTAGACTGCTTCTATAAGCAGTCTGTCTAGAGCAAATTTTGAAGTTTTCATCCTATTTTATTCTAAAATATAAATCTCACACAGTCTAAAAAATATGTTGAAATCATAGGAGTGAACTTCTCATTCATTGAATAATAGCTGTCTAATACAAAAATGGATGCATCCTACATTTATCCTCATCAGTTCTATAGGGATCTAGGATTAAATCCCAGCTGTGTACCATCTGCTTAACTCAGGTCAAGTTAATTAACCTCTCCTTTCTGAACAGGAGTGAAATGGGTACATCAACTCTCAAAATGGCTCTGAACATTAAGCAAAAGTTTATATGGAATACTGTAAATAACATTACCACAGACAAAGAGGTAGCATTTTTAGCCTTTGGTATTCACAATATTATAAGAGAAACAACAGCAATGTCTCTTCAAATTAAAATAAACTCACTTTTATTTTTTTCTTCTCATTGTTGATTTTTTTGCATTATCTTAATAACTGAGGGTTACATACATCTGTTATATCGTTAACATACACTTTAATTGTGGTGGTACCTGAAGGTTGCACATTGGTTTTGATGTTCAAACACACTAACATGGATCATGTTAGAAAGAGCACATTGGAGGGTCGGGCGGTGGCGCTGGAGGTAAGGTGCCTGCGCTAACCTAGGACAGACCTCGGTTCGATACCCCGGTTCCCCATATGGTCCCCTGTGCCTGCCAGGAGCGACTTCTGAGCAAATAGCCAGGAGTAACCCCTGAGCGTCACCGGGTGTGGCCCCCAAAAAACAAACAAACAAACAAACAAAAAAAGAGCACATTGGAGTCCGGAGAGATAGCACAGCGGTGTTTGC
Source organism: Crocidura indochinensis (assembly GCA_004027635.1). NCBI lineage: Eukaryota > Metazoa > Chordata > Mammalia > Eulipotyphla > Soricidae > Crocidura > Crocidura indochinensis. The sequence goes on along the minus strand of PVKC010001240.1, from coordinate 20,090 downwards.
CTTGCAAGCAGCAGATCCAGGACCAAAGGTGGTTGGTTCGAATCCCGGTGTCCCATATGGTCCCCCGTGCCTACCAGGAGTTATTTCTGAGCAGTCAGCCAGGAGTATCCCCTGAGCACCGCCGGGTGTAGCCCCCCCCCCCCAGAAAAAAAAGAGCACATTGCTGTGAAGATGCTAAAGCACAATAGCACCAGAATGTGGGGGAAGTTGAGTATTTAAGTTACAGCATCAAACTTACAGACAGACACTCTGCCATTGAATTATCCCAGGTACCTACATTGTCATTTTAATTAGTAAATAAATAAAATGAGTTTTAAAATCTCATGTCACTTATACTTCAGATTTTGTATTAAATCTCTAGCTTATATATGCATTATTTCTCCCCAGGAATTAAGTTCTCTGACATACTTTCAATCTTGCACATATTTGGGGTAAGAGAGAATGAAAGCAATTAGGACTGACTTCCTAGTAATTCTTTTGGGGATAAGAGATTTTCATGAGTGAACTCAGAAAAATTATTTTCAGTTATTTATTAGTGCATTCAATGAAGAGTTCTCTGACCTTAAATTTACCTTTTTTTCTTCACTAAGGTGTGCATACATATTAATTACTTATCCATTAGCTCTATGATATGACATAAATTGTAGTCCCTAAATGCCTTCAAGACTCAGTGCCATCAAGACTAAGCCCTCAATGAATATATTTGTCATCATTTTACTCACCCTATGAAAGGATATTTCAAAACTCAGCAAGTTTTACTCTCTTTTAGTTTTAACAGTCAACCAATAGGTCTTGGGTCTCTTAATAACTGGTCTCAATAAATCCTTTTGTCTTATATTAATGCTCTCTGTACCTCATCCTGAAAGAAATGAAGATGTCTGCAGTGGAGACAAAAACCTGGTATATAGTTTGAGACTTCTTGATTCCCTTTCCTCTATCCTGAAAAAGTAAGTTTCTAGTTTCAATACATCCCTGTATTCAAGGCTCCAGATGGGCAATACAAGTCAACAGCTGTCCGAAAGAGAGTGACTTGATTGCAGCTTTATGGCTTCCTTATTATAAGATAGTGCATTACATGTACTGAATAGTAAGTCACCTGTGTTCCCTTTCATTTTGGTGGCCTCTTTAAGACATCTTTCCAGAAATACACTGATACCTAGCTTTTACTCATTAACCCCAATAATCAAAACAAATTGGGATTCAGTTCAAGCATGGATAACAAATATAACCCCGTTTGACTCTATTTACTAAACAAACATATGATTCATAATTTAGAAATAATGAATTCTCATCTTCATTAAGTACTACAGATCCACAACCATTGCAATTCATTATGCATCAATCTTCTTAATTAATTGTAAATTAATTAAAACTTGAATAAATGAAAGCCAAACTAAAATGTAAGGAACATGATAAACTTCTGACTGGATTGTGTCACTGTACTGCAAGAAGATCTCAGAGTCAAATTTTCTTTTTTGTAATACAAGTCTGTGAGTCAATCTAGATATTAAAGCATACTAGTTAACGGGCATGTACTTTAAAGAGGGTAACTTAAAAACTTGTGTAGCACTGAATAAGAGTGTCATCTAATCAAGGGTCCTTTGCTTTACAAATCCTGTTCAACTTAAATAGCTAGTCTGTTGGGATTGGTGTTTTTCATTTTGAATATTCTGTCTTTCTTCCCAGGGCTTCATATTTCTGCTTTCATTATTTGAATTTAATAATAAAGATAAAGTTTTGAAATCTTGCATTCCTTTCTACTATCAGTTTCTATAAAAGCAAGACTCAAAGACCTAGATTTACTAGTTCTCCTTAACTTCTTGATCTAGTCAATAATAAATCTCTCTCTCTCTCTCTCTCTCTCTCTCTATATATATATATATATATATGTGTGTGTGTGTGTGTGTGTGTGTGTGTGTGTGTATGTATCTGTCTCATATACTCTAGCTTAAGTCATCTTGAAATCATAGAAAGAATCTAAAGGTCCAGTCTCATCCTAATATATAAACTGAGACCAATACAATGCAATTTTATTTAATAGTTTTACTAACTTTGGTTTATCTCATTTTGTCCAAAGTTTATCATATCTTTTTTCTTTCCTTTAAAATAAAATTATAAAATGTGTCTTTTAATATGAAATGAGTCACATAAGATATAAAACTGTTGCTATTGTAAAATTTTTACTTAACCAGATGTTACTTTCAGACAAAAATGTACAGTTTATGTTGCTTTATATCATTGTGCAAGCTCATACATTTTATTATTGTATAAGCACAACATATATACTGTATTTAGTTGACAAAAGCTGTTTAGCCTTGTGACATCTGTGATGGAGGAAACAGAGGACAGTTAGAAGTGCTAAGAGATGAGTTTTCAGCCCCCAACTTTCTGCTCTTGTTTTTCACAGCAATAGCAGTACAGCCACTCAGTTTGATGTCCCTGCAACAGTGTGTCAGATAGATTTTTCCATCTTTGCATGTAAAAGAGAAGGTAAAGTTACAAGTCATCCCTCTCTGTCTGTCTATCCAGAAATTAAAAAAAAACACCATTTTGCATCTCCCTGTTGCAAAATTAATTTTGGCATAATCCCTCTGTGATAACTAGTAACCCTTCAGATATTCTGACTTGGGTATGGAGTGACATGTCTTAGTCTTCTGTTTGCATTTGAGGAAATAGTTCAGAGTACCTTAATTGACTCAATAGCCAGTTGTTATGTATGCAACCTTTTCATTCTGATACAGTGAGAAAAATCAGAGAAAGAAGCATGACTTGCCATGTTACCAGAACTATCTCATCAGAATAATCACCTAATACAGAAGACTAGGGCTGGAGGGGTCTATATTTTGCTGTTTGTAATTCTCATTGACATATTTATACAAATTTTGATTTTGCTACTTCAGGATATTGTAAAAATACACCCTTATACTGAGGAATTTGTCAATGAAATTTGAATTCTAAAAGTACATTGGACATTAACAACATTATGTGTGGCAGCTTATGTTCTTCAAGCTCTGACTAGATTTTTAAGTTCTCCACCAGTGGTATGAAAGTATTATTAAGAAGAGGCTGTATTCTACTTATATGCACTTTGTAATCACTTTAGCAAAACAATATAAACCTAACCCACTATTTTGACACATTTGATTATTAAACTTCATAGGGAAATGTAATCATTTATAATAATCCTTAATAAGCCAATGCTCATTAAAAAAGAATAGTCTTAAGTGAATAAAACCATTTGTTCTCCTACATTGAGTTTATAATTTCTCCATTAAATAATTGGCATGTGAGAATTGAAGCTATTATACAATTATTTGCTGAGAATGCCTTCAGTCTTTGCTCAACCATGGACATCCCAGGTGGTCTCCCAAGTCCCATCATGAGTAATCCCAGACCCAAAGTCAAGATGAATCCCTGAGCACTTCTAGATGTGGCCCTCAAAACCAAATTCAAAGACCATATCTGAAAGGCAAAATATTTTTTTATGATTGCTCTGCAGTCTTCTGCTAACAATCTTATATAGATAACAATAACACACATATAGAGTCATAGATATGCAAACAATGATGGCACATATGAAACATTCTATAACTATATAGAATGCTACAACTGAGCACTCTCCACTGCTGCTACCACTATGAACTTTAAGAAATAGCTAATTGCATGTAGCAAATATTCAAAAATGTAGAAAGTTTATTGTAGTGTTATGAATAACAAATTCACCAACCAATTGTGCAAGAAAATACTTTCCTCAAAATGATAGAGGTCATTAAGTCTTTAGTGTCCCTATAGATTTTTCCTTAGACTTATACATTGCATCTTCTTATTTCGTTTTTGAACCTGCTAAAGTCAAGATATAAAAATATAAATTTCCAAGGTATAAAATTAAAAGAAGGTTAAAAAAATATATTATGCTCATAGACATATGAAAGGCACATTCTGAACTATCCTGTCTTCTACAAAAGGAAATTTGTTGTAGTGACTTAAGGAAGGCAACTCAGTTTCAGTTTCAATTAGAAATTTGACTAAATTAGGATCTGGCTGCATTTTTCGTAATTTGTTTTTATTCTGACTTGTTATAATGGTATAAATGCATAATGGTCTAAAGAGTTCCCACTGAAAGCTGACTTATACTTAAGTTACTGAGGGAAATTCATGTTGCTATTCACAGACTAATGTGCTATTATATTTTGCTCCATTCACTTAAAAATCTGCATGAGAGAAACAGGTCACATATCAGGATACATCATCCTAGACTGTGCTAAACCTCAAGCATAAATGGGGCAGGTTACATAGGAAACCAGGACAATAGAAAAACCACCAACTGCCAGGCCAGGACTGTTCAGTTACCCTTAACTGGGATGGGTATATTCCCAGTATTCCATCAGTTAGCTATGTAAAAGCAGAGAAACTGAGAATTCCAGTTGCTCTTGGGAATTCTGTCACACAACCTGTGTATGTGAATTAACATAGAATTAACACTCACCAAAGTCCCTAGAATGGCCTACCTAGGTTTCCCAGTCACCAACCCCAATTTTATCAGCCCTCCAGACCATAATATAAAGGTCCTGACATAATCTTTAGGCTTTCAACTTAAAGCTCCGCCTGCTGTGCTTTAAGAAGTGCAATTTGCTCTTTCAAAGAAACTAGCGTGTCTCTCTTTTTTCCTTTTTTCTAGATACTAAGAACCTAGAAACCAGTCAATGAAATATCCTGGAAGGAGATGTGGATTATGCTTGTAAATGCTTATTGTCAGTTTACATATGTGTCTTCTAAGTTGTTGTTGGTTTTATTTTCTGCTCCTTGTCCTTGGAAGTCCTGTGCTTTCAGAATATCTTGAGATAAAGATTACAAACCACTTTAGAAAATCTATCATCACGGTTGTATATTTCAAAAGCAGCCAGTTTTCTGCAAATATCCTCTAGGAGAAAGCCACTCTGTGCTGGAAGATTGTCAAATATCCAATTTTATCAGTCCAGCCATGCACACCAGTAAGATTTGCTGGGAACTCAGTCAGCCAGCAGGGAACTGTCTGGTCAAATGAAATTCTTACTCTTTAAACTATACCCATAGTAGTTCTTCCCCTGGGGAATAAAGGACTGAAATTGTCCGTTCATTTCTAAGCTGCATTTGCTCTATGGGATGTTATTCTTACTAATCCTCTTCATATGCACAGTTAACTGATGATTTGAATTATATGACTTTAAAATTTTAATCTAGATATTCCATTCTTTAGGGAAGTTTCAATTTGCTCTAATGCACAAGCTTTACTAATTCTAGATTTATTTCTAAGAAGCAGATATCTTATCAGTGAGCTAAAATCGACAGCTCAGGAAAGTTTAATTTAGTTTATTCTCTCTATACAGTATTTAACACCATTAGGAATTCTTCCTTTATCCGGTGATGTCTTTATTTCTTCAAATTCCTGTTTTATTCTTATGACTAATTATCTACATATACATACAGAAAAGAGCAAAATATGGCACCCTAAAATAGCTGTAGGAGTTCAGAGCATGTCACCTAACATATGCAACTTTGCCATATTGTTCTGAACTGTAGGAACCTGAAGAACAGAAAATGCAGGGAGACACTTTTCCTGTACTTACCTTATCTGTGTAAAAACAGATTTTCAAATAGAAACTCATTTTATATAAATCTTTTCCCAGGAGCCAGAAAAGAGTGACTCATCACTTAAGAAATAAAGTTTGTCACTGCGCCCTGATAAACTTTACAGAATTATCACCATCTTTTCAATTCTGCTTTTCTTACAATTAATAGTGGAGGGCATTGGTGGTGGGAATGTTGCACTGGTGAAAGGGGTTATCCTTTTTATGACTAAAACCCAACTACAATCATGTTTATGATCATGATTTTTAAAGAAAGGCATTATTAAAAACAATTAATGAGTTTTCCTTAAGTAGCCTAAGCACTCTTTTGGGCCACACCCGGTGATGTTCAGGGGTTACTCCTGGCTATGCGCTCAGAAGTCGCTCCTGGCAGGCAAGGGGGACCATATGGGAAACTGGGGGATCGACCCGCGCTCCGTCCTAGGCTAGCGCAGGCAGGCAGGCATCTTACCTCCAGTGCCACTGCCCGGCCCCCATGCATCTAAATTCTAATGCACATAGGACAACTACTTTTGCATTACTTGATACCTGTGAATGCATGCAATATACCTACCAATAAAATAATTTTATCTTTTTCATCAATAATATGTATTTTATTATATGAAATTTATGTAGCAATTTAAAACAATAATCCTACATTATTTTTACCCTAGGGGCACAAAAATATAATACAAAAAGCCCACTGCATGCCTATATTCATTGCAGTGCTATTAACAATAACAAGAATGGAAATTACCCAGTTGCCCAACAACAGATAAGTTGCTAAAGAAACTGTGGAACATATACACAATGGAATACTATGCAGCTGTCAGGAAAAATGAAGTCATGAAATTTTCCTACACATGCTTGGACATGGAAAATATTATGCTGAGAAAAGTGAGTCATAGGAAGTTAGATAGACACAATAGTCTCACTCATCTGTGGATTTAAGAAAAATAAAAGACAATATTGTAATAATACCTAAAATCAATAGAGATGAGGGCTGGAAGGTCTGGCCTACATATGAAGCTTACCACAAAGAGTCTTGCATGAAATTAGAGAAATAACTCCACTAACAACTATCATGACAATAAGTGAGAGAATTAGAATTCCTGTCTTGAACAAAGACGGGGTGAGGGAGGAGGAAATGGGGGCATTGGTGGTGGGAATGTTGCATTTGTGAAGCGGGCTGTTCCTTTTTATAATTGAATCACAACTACAAACAGCTGGTAAGCCTTGTGATTAAATAAATATATTATTAAAAAACAAAGTTGGTGAGATTTTTTGCTGTTTCTAAGCCACACTTAGTGGTTATCTTGTTCTTTTCCTAGCTGTGTCTCAAGGGGCACACCTGGAGTTGTTTGGGGAACATATCTAAAGAGAATCAGGAATTGGCAACCAGAGTCAGCAATGCAAAAGAAATGAATTTTAACCATTCACCATCTCTATTGCCCTAAAAATTATTCCATTCCTCATAAACTTTAATCCTTCAAGAGTATTCCTTACAGATCTCATCTATCTTCACCTTGCATACATTTATAAAACTATCCTTATTGTGCCACCTATAATGTTTTTATATTATAATTTACTGACACTGTTTTAATATATTATTTAGGTTAAATTTAAGCAATTACCTGAATACCTATCTCAGTTATTATTCTGCATATTCTTGTCAGTTATATCTAGTTTTCAGTTATTTATACATAGTCCCACTAAAATGTAGTGACATTTTAATTTATTTGATAAATGGGCATTAAAGAAGTCTCTATATGTGTGAAATGACATCTCAGATAATAAAAACTAGAAGAATGAGAACTAGAAGAATGCATACCCTTTATACTCATATAATGGACTATAATAATGGAACTCCTTTGTTTTCATATTGGAAGTCTCATCTCTATATGATTCAAGCCTCAGGGACTTTGGGAACTTTCATGAAATATATTAATCTCTGTCCTTTAGCACATGTCTTAACAGGATATATAACTATAATTTGCAAGTCCAAATTATTATTATATCCTTGAAGAAATAGTAGAATGAAGAAAACATTAATAATGTTGAAAATTAATAAAGTAAGTTTCATAAAAATGAAACTGTTCAAAGTATGTAGCAATATCATTATAGTACAAAATTACTAGAGGTCTCTGTTTTGCAACTCATTAACATCATACACAGAAATCCAGTATTAGCAATTGATTTAAATTGGAGTAGCAAATGAAGAATCAACCATATATATAATTAATTTTTCTTGCCTGCAGAATTACTAATTTCTTCTACCTAAAATATTTTTAAAACAATATATGAATATTCAACAAGAATAATATCAGATTCTTTGAAATAGTTTGTATAAGTTCAAATTCTTAAAATATCTCTAGGGGTGTAGAATTTAGTTTTGATTTATTTCCAAGTAAGTGGAAGCTCTAAAACTCTCCATTTGGAACATTCAATTAGCATAGCTCTTGTGCCATAGGGTACAAGATAGCATGGGATTTGGCTGCTTGAATTCCAAAGTAATGCTAAGAGATGGAGAAATATAATCACTGTTTCCAAACTTCCTTTGCTCCTAAAATAAGATGAATTCTGCTAATACTTCCCATTCATGAATTCTTTTTTAGATGGACAGAACTGTTAAGGATTAAAAATTTTTGAAGGTTTTCTTATTTTCTTTATTGTTCAGCTACATATATTAATTTTTTATATTGAACCCTTAGAAAAAAGCAAGTTAAAAAGTGTCATTGTTGAGTCAATCATTAAGCCAAATAGTAGGGATAATCTGCCTGTATTTGAACTTAGAATCAAGCACTCTCTTAAGAATATCATAGCAACAATAATAATAATAATAACAACAACAACAATAATAATAATACATATTATATGACTGACATTAAATGACTGTGGATTAGGCCTTTAACTCACATGCAACATAATACCAGAGTAAACTCTAAGCAATGCTGAACCTGGCCTCAATGAGCTTCCCAATACACCCCTGCCCTCCACACACACACAAACACATACACACACACAAAATAAAAATTAGTAAATTTTATTCCTCTATTGCCTAGCCAATAAATATATTTTTGTCAGTAACACCTGGCTCACAGAGTTTTTTACTTACTTGAAATGTTTTATGGAACTATTTTATACCCTAGAGACCTAAATTCAGAACCTTACTAATAATAGTAATAGTAAAATAATAAAAGGTAAATGAGATATTTTTTACTGAGTGTTAAAAAGGTTGTTTCATCCTTTTATATATTCCACTGACATAACCCAATTTTATCCAAAGCCCTAATCCATTTTCTTTGCAAAACTCTTTGTCTTCACATTTTTTATTATAGATAATCAAGCAGTTTCATTTTCTACTTTTGGAAAGAGTTTTTATGGAGGAGGACAATTGAGCTGCGATTTTTTTTTAAGCCACATGTTTCTCCATTGTGAATGAAGGAATATATTTAGTGTTCAGTTCTTCTGGGTCAGCGATCTAGTTGTTTCTTCCTCATCTAAATTTAGTGTTTTCAATCTCGTGTGCCTCCTCTCAACGCCACCCCCCCTTTTCCAAAGTGTAATTTTATCTTTCATTACAGGCATTGTTAAGGATTTCATTTGATTCCAACACTGTATTTATCTTGGATTTTTCTCTACCTCTAAAATGTAGTGGGCTAAATTTAGGAATACACTGAAGGGTTGAAATGTGTTATTTCTAAATCTACTCTGTAGAAAAATTTTCATGAATAATATAATTTAGTATTCCTTCTCTATTATCTGGATGTAATCACTATTACAATGCAGTATTATTAGAAAAGTCTTTATATTTTAAAATCTGTTACATAAAGTTTCCCCAAAAGTGATATAAATATATAATATTCTAAGTTACCAAGATTACCTGAAATGACCTAGTTCAGTTAGTCATACTCTTAGCATTTCAAAAGGAATATTCTATACATTTTGATCCTTTGTGGAAAATAATTTTATATCTACTAAACTGCACAGAATCAACTCTAATAAACTTTCATATACTCTTTTGCAAATGCCATGTGCATGCATATATACGTTTTACAGAGAATCATGTACATAAGAATTAATATTAATTATTCAACTGCTCATAGCCAAATCTGAATATATTTTCAAATAGCCTTGTAAAAAACATATATATAGACAGACGGAAAAGACATGCAGCACTCTTTCACAGAAATTCTGTATAGAGTGTCTATTTTTTATTGATTATTTAGGTTTAAATATCAAACATTTGAACTGATAGTCAAATAATTTTCAACGGGCAACTCACATAAAAGAGCAAGTAGAAATGTGCAAGAACCAACAGTTTTATATTAAAACAATGAAGACTATTTAGGATATTACATAAAACACTAGAAAGGTCATAACATCTATTTATAAAATTATTATTCATTTTATTTAAAGTCATATTAAATATGAGAGTCTCAATAAAATGAAAAGTAGCACTTAGAATAATAGAGGATAGAGTGTGTCTTACACATAGTCAACAAAGTTTCCAACCCCAGAATCCCATAGAATCCCAGAAATTTTCCAGCTGTAATTCTTAAGTGTAGAGCCAAGAATAGTCCCTGAGAGTGTTACCCAAAATCAAAACAAACACACATATACAAAAGAATGTAATAGTTAGATTCTCACTTTATAATTGACAAAGTACAGGCATTAAAATTTATGAAGAAAATAATGAAGAATATAATATTAAATAAACACATATCTTGCATGAAAATATATATTAAAATAAATCATTGATACTTAAATAAGCAAAATATTAAACCTTTTATCACAGAATATAGGAAAATATATTAATCAAATTGATAGCTTGAAATTTTATATGAAACAATTTAAGGGAAAAGCACATCTGGAAATAAAGTAAACAAAATTAAAATCACAATAACATGATGACCTATATATTTGTGATTGTTTGAACATAATAATGCTCAGGGTTTACTTATAAATTTGTTATCAGGGTCAATCCTGATGGTTCAGGGGTTCAATGGGGTGTTGGCATCCATATATATGGCCTGCCAGGATCAAATCCAGCTCTTTACCTGTTATACAATATCTCTAACTACCATTACACATTCTGATAAGCTACTTCTTGCAGTTATGAAAATTAATTTTTTTTTGGTTTTTGTTGTTTTTTTTTTGTTTTTGGGTCACACCCGGCAGTGCTCAGGGGTTACTCCTGGCTCCATGCTCAGAAATTGCTCCTGGCAAGCACGGGGGACCATATGGGGCACCGGAATTCGAACCGATGACCTTTTGCATGAAAGGCAAACGCCTTACCTCCATGATATCTCCAGGGCCCCGAAAATTAATTTTTAATTATATCTTAAATATTCTAAATTCTATTTGTGTTCATTTTATTATATATTAAGCTGTCTGGGTGAACAACTCTTTATGAGTAACCATCATTGAAACATTTAACTCTTGGAAATTAAAAATCAAATTTAATTATTGGAAACAGAAAACAAATCTTAGTAAAATGCAACTTGATGACATTTTTGAGGACATTATACTTTGCCCATTATGTTGTCTTTGTAGAATCATCACTGCACATTGGAAAACTGTGTGTTCATTACAAGTTTTACTTGTGCTGTGAAAATTATTAATAAAAAACAAATAGGGGCAGGAACAGTGGTATAAGTGGTAGGGAGTTTGCTTGCACATGACTAAACTAGGATGGACAGTGTTTTTTTTTTTTTTTTTCCCCCAGAGTCCTATATGGTCCCCCAAGCCAGGAGCGATTTCTGAGTGCATAGCCAGGAGTAACAACTGAGAATCACTAGGTGTAGCCCAAACTCCCCCCCAAAAGAATAATGTTTAAACCTTTTATGGTTGTGATATTTACTTATGTACTTAACAGTCTAGTTTTAATAGTTATTAAAGTCCTATATTAATTAATATTTTAATATGATATTGAGCCTTGTTTTACAATTAATTAAGAATATCTCAGGATATTCTTAACTCATATAACTTTGTTAAGGTTAATTTAACAGGTCTGTAATATGTAAATTAGTTTGTTGACCTAAAAAATAAGGAGAATATAGCAATCCTTTGGTGCCAGAATCATATCAATTACAGATTTATAATTTTTCTTAGATTGGTTGTATATTTATCTATGGTTTTGAATTTCTTGGAATTATTGAGAGTGATATTACAACCTCTAGCAGTAGTCATGAATGTTCCTACTGAAATTTAGATTTGTCATTTACTTATTACTCTTACTATAATTTCTAACTTTGACGACACATGCATGCATATTTGAAATAATAATTTTACTGAATATGTTCTTTATTATTATGACTTTCCTTCTTTGTGCCACTACCCTTTCAATTGAATGAATTTTTTATTACTATTCATGTGGTATGTGCAATATGCTTTTACATTTTCTCTTTTTTTTGATCTGTCAGTTATAATGGAATTGCATAGTTTTATTCTATTTAATATTTGTCACTATGGGAAAACAGATAATAATTTTAGTATTTAGTGTAGCCATCATATAGAAAGTATTACTCTAACTTCTGTTCTTTTTCTTTTATTTATCCTTAAATCTAATTCCTATTTCCTGATACTTTTTAAATTATGCCAATATATTCATTATTCTTTATACATTGTGTCTACTCTAATGCTTGGACAAAGACTCTCCATTTTTTACCATAATTATGGATACCCTAATATACAGTCTTACTACTCTATTTCTCCTCTCCATATCTTTCACTTCTATTTTTTCCTGATTAGAAAATCAGTCCTACTTAAGCATGAGTTGACACCCAGCTATTAATCAAGACCAAAGGCATTCCCCCATCTTCCTATTTCCTGTAAATTTCTCTTTTGATATGTAAAAAGCCAACTGCATTAATCTGTCTTTCCTCATTCGGTGATGGGTATTGGTTTAATAAAGAAGGAGCAGTTCTGCTTAGTGCTCTCATAGACACCATGAGGAAAAAAACAGAAGAAGCTTACTCCATTACTCTTTTCTGTCTAGCTTGGTTTATTATTTTTCCACTGCTACCCCACTTGTTCAGATCCCACTGCATGGGGTTTAGAAACATGGTGCCTGGGGTGATCTTACAACCTGTGGATTTTTATTTTACAATCAAGCATCACACAATTTGATTATCATTTCTAGTTGAAAAAGTCCATTCTACACTTATACCCAGTTACTTTGATCAGCAATAGGCTATAGTTTATATAACTTAGACTCCAATTTTAATTTTCTCAATAATGAAAGATTTTATTCCTTTGTACAGTATCTGAAATATTTGATAATATATATATTTTCAATGTAATACATAATTTAATAGTAGAGCAAAGTCAAGACCTTATTATTTGGTTATACTTTGGATAAAAAAATTCAAAACGTATTTTAAGATGGATAATATTCATTACAAATGGCACTGATCTTTTCCTAAAGACCAGTATTGCAATGCAATTATATATTCATTTTTGTGAAGTCATTTTTCCAGTGTCCTACATTATAATAAACAATAAAAATAGACTAAAAAAAGAACAAACTCATTTGCATTATTTTCCCAGGAATCCTCCAACTACCTTTATTTTTTCTGTTACACTAAATTACAATAAACATTTTTACATAATAAAACACATTATGTTTTATTAGCAGATAAGATTTGTATGAACAATGTCTCTAAATTAAAAGTATTTTCTCAAAGTGTTGTGTTCACTTTCTACAGCATAGTGTCACAATAGAACAAGTTGGGTGGGTCTCATTTTAGTTATTTATTTGTCTATTCTTTTTTTTTTTTTTGTCTTTTTGGGTCACACCCGGCAGTGCTCAGGGGTTACTCCTGGCTCCATGCTCAGAAATTGCTCCTGGCAGGCACGGGGGACCATATGGGGCACCGGGATTCGAGCCGATGACCTTTTGCATGAAAGACAAATGCCTTACCTCCATGCTATCTCCCGGGCCCCTTATTTGTCTATTCTAATTAAACATATTACGTGTATAGTCAGTATATTCCTTATATTTTGCTCTTTTCTTTAGATGTGTTCCTTTTCTCCTTTATCCTTTGTTTCTTCTGATATGCTTGCCATTTAGTCTATTATATTATGTAGCCTACTTTATTATATTTACAGTTTAAATAAATATTTTTGTCTCCTGTATATTAAAATAATAGGTCAAAGATTAGATTAGGCATTCTCTTTTTTTTTTTTTTTCGGTTTTTGATCACACTGGCAGTGCTCAGGGGTTACTCCTGGCTCCATGCTCAGAAATTGCTCCTGGCAGGCATGGGGGACAATGAGGCATTCTCATTATTCCATGTGTCATGAGTATTGTGCCATTTCACATATATATGGACTATTAAGTCTTCATTCTTGAATTCAGTTTATCCTCTACTTCTTTTCTGACCTTGCTTTTTCTATAGATATCAAGAAATCAATTTTCATATCAACATTTCTTTATCTCTAGGATAATTTTACTTTTTGAATGCTACATATCCCTTAACACATTATTAGTTTTAGGATTGGTGAAAAAAATTTAATGACTTATGAAGGTTCTAGATATATATCCATGCCAACATTAGTATATCATTTTTGCCATCATTTAATATATGCCAGTGAGAAGGTGACATTTCAAGCTCATTAACTGAAGGCCATCAAGAGTCCAAGTTCAATTTGTCTTTTGCAAATTATTAAAACTATTCCCCAGAGCTCTAGCAAAGTTATTAAAATACTAATCCTAGTAACCACCTCCATATTAATAAAATAATCCTATTTAGTCTTGCAATTACCTATTGGTATAAAACCATTGGCATGTAATCATATGTGTAATTCATATTTACATAATTTGGTAAGAATTTGAGGTACTTTTAGTGTAGTCATCAACTTCATAAACATTTTTTCATTTCCAAATCTATGAGCTTGGATACCATGTAAAAATATGGGAGTCTAGATTATTCAACATAACCTGTTATAAAGCCTAATATGCTATGAAGCAACAAGGATGTTAGTGGAATCAAATCCCCACAGTTGTTATTTAGAAAAACCTTGCTAGATCCTTTAAATCCAAAAAAAAAAAAATGGATATTTAACTTAAGCAATTTCTAAGGTTAGTTTTAGAGATATGACTTGGCTTCTTTTGACTTCTGATAGTAAATTTTGAGAAAAAGAGAAATGACTTAGCTACAAAAATGATTAAAGTGTAAAAGAATCAAAACTTAACAGTTTTAAAATGTCAGGACTGGACTGGAGTGATTATAGAACAGGTACAGTACTTGTCTTACATGCAACTGATGAAGTTTGATCCCCAGTATTCTATATGATCCACAGGGCACTCCCTGAGGGATCCATGACCACAGATCAATGAATAAGCTCTGATAATCATTGTGTATAATGCAAAAATAAAGCAAAACTAACAAACAGGTAATGCTTCCTCTATTTATATTGTGAAAAAAAGGATGATAGTAAAGTTCAATAACAAATCATCATTTGATAATGAGATTAATAGGCATCATCCATATCCTTTGAAGCCAGGAATTTGCTCTAAAATAAGAAAATAATTAGCCATAAGAAAAGTCATATCAACTGGTCTTAGGAACAGAATAGATAAATATCAGAATTGTATCCTCCACACAATTAAACCACGAGGCCTTGTTACTGTATTTAGAGAAAGGGCATATAAAGTGAAGGATCATGGTCAGAATTGTATCTTGGGGCTGGCGAGGTGGCGCTAGAGTTAAGGTGTCTGCCTTGCAAGCGCTAGCCAAGGAAAAACCACTGTTCAATCCCCCGGAGTCCCATATGGTCCCCCCAAGTCAGGGGCAATTTCTGAGCGCTTATCCAGGAGTAACCCCTGAGCATCAAACAGGTGTGGCCCCCCAAAAAAACAAACAAAAAAATAACAACAACAACAACAGCAAAAAAGGAATTGTATCTTAAAAATCCAAGATTATTTAGCTGCCTCTTAATGTTTCAAGGAAAAGGTTCTTTCACTCATTTAACAGAGTGTGGCAGATAATTGTTAATTGGCCACCACTTCAAGTGATGGTGGCTGATGTTGCTATAAGGCATCTGCTCAGAGGAATTTATTGGACTTACAATAAATTTGGGGGAAAATTTGTAGTTACTAAATTTCTGTTATGTTATAATTTACTCAAATGCCTTCAGGGGCTCATTTTCTATTTACTGAGAAGTTTTATTACAACCAAGAAAGGGTGCTCATTTGTTTTGCACAAAATCTATGGATTTCTCAAGATCACTTTACCTGTCAATTTTGGCCATTAAATATTGATATACTAAAAGTGAGTAGAGAACAAAAGGCTAAGATAGAATGAAGAAAAGGCAGAATAGGCAAGTAAGAGAAAACTGATATTAGGAAATCTGACACCAATATGGAAAATCCTTCCTCTACCTTCCCATATAAATATTTCTTGAGATAAACACATTTTAAAGATGTTTTTACAGATATGACAAGGCATTCAGATGTGTAAAATTTATCCCAAATAGATTAAAATATTTGGGTCATTGACCCAGAAGACTATCCTCAAAAAAGAAGAAAGTAGAAGAAAGAAAGAAAGAAAGAAAGAAAGAAAGAAGAAGAAGAAGAAGAAGAAGAAGAAGAAGAAGAAGAAGAAGAAGAAGAAGAAGGCTGTCCTCATTTAATGATTACTGGTTTTAAGAAATTTAACATTGACTGAGAATCAGAATTGGAGATATAAGGCCATAAGACTGTTAGTCCCCTGACCCCATGTCTTTGATTTACTTATTTTCTGCTTATTTCTCTCATGCTCATTAATTCTTCTGAAGGCACCACTAATTCAGAACTGTTCATCCAAGAATTCCTCAACATAAGAAAAGAAAGAAGAAAATAAAAAAAAACATGCTTAATATTTTAATGGATAGACAGAAGTAGATACCCTACATGTAGGGTATATAATCTATTTATGAGAATTACCATGTTTCCTTTTACAGATACAAAAATATCATTGGAGGAAGATGTGCAAAAATAAACAGGAAAAATAGGGAATTAAATTTACATATCTATAAGTAAAGAAAGCATCAAATTTCTACAAGTCACTAAGCAATAAAAAATTAAAAGGGAAGGAGCCCCCTACAAATTGTTGAAGAATAATAAAACTACTATGTATATTTACTTTTGGAGTTCCAGCTCTGTCCATAATGAAAATAAGTTTCTGCTGCTTTGAGACATCCACTTTGTGATGTCTTTAGGATGAGCAAATACTTTGTGCAGTCAAGTATAAATACCCAGACTAGGGGCCCGGGAGATAGCATGGAGGTAAGGCATTTGCCTTTCATGCAAAAGGTCATCGGTTCAAATCCAGGTGCCCCATATGGTCCCCCGTGCCTGCCAGGAGCAATTTCTGAGCATGGAGCCAGGAGTAACCCCTGAGCACTGCCGGTTGTGACCCAAAAACCACAAAAAAAATTAATAAATACCCAGACTAATGTCATCATCTAAATACAAGCAGAAACAACCCTTAATATACAGTTGGGAATAACATTGAACACGTTGAATACTTTTGGGTATGGTAACTAAACGAATAGACCACACACAAACATATGCTTACAGAGTACAGATAATGAGTACAGATAATGAGTGCAGAGACATATTTTAAAAAGAAAAAGAAAATATACTTAACTCATGTGAAAGACAAAATACCTACATTTGTTTTATATGCACAATTTCTACATTAAAAAGTAGGAACATAAATGCATTGCATAATTACCTTGATTAATAATGCAAATATCTTTCAGCTATATTAAATAGCATGATAGATTCATTCACTGTAGGAGAGATGCAAAATAAAATATCATCACCAATCCATTTTTGTTTTTCAGATTGGCAAAAATTAGAAAGTATCTAGATATTATATCATAAAATATCATGCTATGTTGGCAAGGGTAGAGGACATAGGCATTCTCTTTTGAAGGAAGTTTAAATATACTGTGGATAGCATCTATGGACATCAGTGCCAAAATGAAAACAGATGTATTAATTAATTTATCCTGACAAATATTTATTTTACAATTTTCAGATACAGGGGCCCGGGAGATAGCATGGAGGTAAGACGTTTGCCTTTCATGCGAAAGGTCATCGGTTCGAATCCCGGTGCCCCATATGGTCCCCCCGTGCCTGCCAGGAGCAATTTCTGAGCATGGAGCCAGGAGTAACCCCTGAGCACTGCCGGGTGTGACCCAAAAACAAAACAAAACAAAACAAAAATTTCAGATACAAAATCAGTTATTTCTAATATTATATTTTGTTTTAATTTTATGGCATTAACACAGGTAAAAATAAATACATTTGTTTGTAAAATTATCTGAATACACTTAAATTAGAAAGTAAAACTATGCTATATTTAAATGCATGTTTGTAAAAGTTTTTCAATAACACCATTAGGCTTTAATGAAGCTAACCTGATGTTTAACGAATGACTGTATAAAAATAATTTAGCTTTGCCTTTGTGTAGATATTAAGTTCCAAATGTCAACAGTCCACTAGTAAATGTTGAAAACATGATTTAATGTCCTTTACAAAATTTTGAGTATAAATACTATAATAACTTGTTTTAGTGTTACTAATGTAACAAATATTTAAACTGCACTCCTATGTGACAGTTACTATTATAAGCCTTTTTGACTCTGCTGTTTTTGCCAATTGGCAGTCTACCAGATCCACACAGTAGAGAGGTAAGCAGTTACCCAAATAATTGATGCTCAGATTTGAAAATTAGAAACATTTACTACTAGCTACTAGCGATTAGCAGCTAATAAGCAAAGGATATAGGATTTCACTTTAAAGGATTATGAAAGTCATTACAGATTATTATGTACCTTGAAGCTCTCACAATCTAATTTCTTTCTGAAGTGAGTATTTGTCATCTTAATTAGTTATGATTGCTTTATTCTAATTTTCTTACTTAGATCAACTTGTGAAAATGTGGTTTCTGGTTCATCAACTGACAAAGTTGTTTAATGTTAGGTTTGGATGACTTGTCAGACACAAAGTCAGTTAATATTCTGGAATTTTAGAACTGATCTTTGTATGAGATTATTTATTTATTTATTTTTGGTTTTGGTTTTTGGGTCACACCCGGCAGTGCTCAGGGGTTACTCCTGGCTCCATGCTCAGAAATCGCTCCTGGCAGGTACGGGGGACCATATGGGGCACCGGGATTCGAACCGATGACCTTTTGCATGAAAGGCAAATACCTTACGTCCATGCTATCTCCCGGGCCCCTGTATGAGATTATTAATGATAATTCATTGTGAGTACCTTGTATGCTATGTAGAAAAAAAAGTAATGATTTCTGTATTTTGGACTATACTTAAAAGTCTATTTGCACATAAACTTGCCTTAAGAGTTGCAGACTGTCTCCTTCGGGGATGGAAGGCAGATATGCTTCCTAATGAAGGTTAGGAAACTTTTATCACAGTTGGACAGAATTCACTATAACCCCTTGATAGTTCTGGGATTTCCGCTGCTCAAGGTCCTTCACCTAAGACACAAACCAACACCCTACGTGTAGCAATCCTGTTATTCTTGACCCAGGGAGCAAAAATCTTCTGTGAGCATCTTTAAAACTGCAGCAAGCCAAAATGCTTGACTTAAAAACAAAAACCTTTTCAATTCTTGCTACTTATTTTAGAAGAACTACCTTTTAATAAGCGCACATCCGATGTAGACCATAAACTCCTATTTTGACAGGTGGTCATTTTTCTAGCAACACTTTTGATATATTAAAATTAGATGTATATATTTATACAATGCAAATGTCATACCCACTGTACAGTTGCTCTACCTTCTAAATGTAAAAATAGGTTTTCTAAGTATGTTATGACTCATAGCAGCAGTTTTCTTCTTGAAAGGTACTTAAATTTTTCAAAATACTGTCTACATTAAATAAATGTAAGCAAATATAGACTCAACTATGGATTTTCCATATATATAAATTTTAATGTAACTTTAAAGTAATATTTCAGAAATAAATTATATTATATAGTACCTTAACTTGCCAATACAAAATGCATATTCTATTGAAGTATGTCTATATTAAAATTAATATTTTTAGTATAATAATATAAATATCAATTTGTTTTCTATAAACACTCCTGTGTTTCTAGTAACTGTTTGAAACTTTAGCAAAATGTCTGAATGTCTAAAATTAATGTTGATTAACTGACCACCCAATAAAGCATACTTTTCATATATTGGTTATCATGGAGATTAGCTTTTGTTAGAACTAAGTCTTTGACTCCTGTCTTGGACATAAGCATTTTGAATTATGAGAAACCATGAGGAAAATGTGCTTTCTTAATGATTAAGTATAGACTATTTATTTTTTGTTTGTTTTTTTTTTTCTGGGGGAGGGGTCACACCCGGCAGTGCTCAGGGGTTGCTCCTGGCTCCATGCTCAGAAATAGCTCCTGGCAGGCACGGGGGACCATATGGGGCACCGGGATTCGAACCGATGACCTTTTGCATGA